>JAHIAM010001723.1:0-79570 GCA_021605205.1 Aegilops longissima
ACCACTCAAGTAATACGCATCCTTGTCACCCCACGAGGTACGTTAGTGACTTGATCCGAAACTTCATGATCACTATCATAAGCTTCTACTTCAATTGGTGTAGGTGCCACGGGAACAACTTCTGTGCCTGCTACACACTAGTTGAAGTGACGGTTCAATAACCTCATCAAGTCTCCACCATCCTCCCACTCAACTTTTGAGACAAACTTTTCCTCGAGAAAGGACCCGATTCAAGAAACAATCCCTATTGCTTTCGGATCTGAATTAGGAGGTATACCCAACTGTTTTTGGTGTCCTATGAAGATGCATTTTATCCGCTTTGGGTTCGAGCTTATCAACTTGAAACTTTTTCACATAAGCGTCGTAGCCCCAAACTTTAAGAAATGACAACTTAGGTTTCTCTAAACCATAGTTCATACGGTGTCATCTCAAGCGGAATTACGTGGTGCCCTATTAAAGTGAGTGCGGTTGTCTCTAATGCCTAACCCATGAGCGATAGTGGTAATTCGATAAGAGACATCATGGTACGCACCATATCCAATAGGGTGCAACTATGATGTTCGGACACACCATCAAACTATGGTGTTCCAGGCGGTATTAATTGTGAAACAATTTCCACAATGTCTTAATTGCGTGCCAAAGTTTGTAACTCAGATACTCATCTCTATGATCATATCATAGACATTTTATCCTCTTGTCATGATGATCTTCAACTTCACTCTGAAATTACTTGAACCATTCAATAATTCAGACTTGTGTTTCATCAAGTAAATATACTCAACATCTACTCGAATCATATGTGAAGTAAGAACATAACGATATACACTGCATGCCTCAGCACTCATTGGACTGCACACATCAAAATGTGTTACTTCCAACAAGTTGCTATCTTGTTCCATCTTACTGAAACGAGGCTTTTCAGTCATCTTGCCCATGTGGTATGGTTTGCATATCTCAAGTGATTCAAAATCAAGTGAGTCCAAACGATCCATATGCATGGAGTTTCATCATGCGTATACACCAATAGACATGGTTCGCATGTCTCAAACTTTTCAAAAATGAGTGAGTCCAAAGATCCATCAACATGGAGCTTCTTCATGCGTTTTATACCAATATGACTTACATGGCAGTGCCACAAGTAAGTGGTACTATCATTATTATCTTATATCTTTTGGCATGAAAATGTATATCACTACGATCGAGATTCAATAAACCATTCCTTTAGGTGCAAGACCATTGAAGGTATTATTCAAATAAATAGAGTAACCATTATTCTCCTTAAATGAATAACCGTATTACGATAGACATAATCCAATCATGTCTATGCTCAGCATAAACACCAAATGACAATTATTCTGGTTTAATACTAATCTTGATGGTAGAGGGGGCGTGCGATGTTTGATCACATCAAACTTGGAAACACTTCAACACATATCGTCGGCTCACCTTTAGCTAGTCTCCGTTTATTCCGTAGCTTTTATTTGAGTTACTAACACTTAGCAACCGAACCGTATCTAATACCTGGTGCTACTAGGAGTACTAGTAAAGTACACATTAACATAATGTATATCCAATATACTTCTATCGACCTTGCCAGTCTTCTCATCTAACAAGTATCTAGGGTGGTTCCGCTTCTGTGTCCGTTCCTGTCATTACAGAAGCACTTAGTCTCGGGTTTGGGTTCAACCTTGGGTTTCTTCACTAGAGCAACTGTTTTGCCGTTTCATGAAGTATCCCTTGTTGCCCTTGCCCTTCTTGAAACTAGTGGTTTTACCAACCATCAACAATTGATGCTCCTACTTGACTTCTACTTTCGCGGTGTCAAACATCGCGAACACTTCAAGGATTATCATATCTATCCACGATATGTTATAGTTCATCATGAAGCTCTAGTAGCTTGGTGGCAATGTCTTTGGAGAAACATCACTATCTCATCGGAAGATTAACTCCCACGATTCAAGTGATTGTTGTACCCGGACAATCTGAGTACAAGCTCAAAGATTGAGATCTTCTCCCTTAGTTTGTAGGCTAGAAAACTCGTCGGAGGTCTCATACCTCTTGGCGTGGTATGAGCCTGAAATCCCAATTTCAGCCCTCAGAACATCTCATATGTTCCTGACGTTTCAAAACGTCTTTGGTGCCTCAATTCTAAGCCGTTTAACATTACGAACTATCACGTAGTCATCAAAAGCGTGTGTGTCGGATGTTCACAACATCCACAGACCACGTTCGAGGTCCAAAGACACCCGGCGGTGCATTAAGGACATAAGCTTTCTCTTGACCGCATAATTGCTACATCAACTTTCAACTATATTTTCTCTAGGAACATATCTAAGCAGTAGAACTAAAGCGCGAGCTATGACATAGTTTGCAAAGGGCTTTTGACTATGTTCAGGATAATTAAGTTCATCTAATGAACTCCCACTCAGATAGACATCCCTCCAGTCATCTAAGTGATTACATGATCCGAGTCAACTAGGCCGTGTCCGATCATCACGTGAGACAGACTAGTCATCATCGGTGAACATCTTCATGTTGATCGTATCCACCATACGACTCATGCTCGACCTTTCGGTCTCTTGTGTTCGAGGCCATGTTTGTACATGCTAGGCTCGTCAAGTTAACCTAAGTGTTTGGCGTGTGTAAATCTGGCTTACACCGTTGTATGTGAGCGTAAGAATCTATCACACCCGATCATCACGTGGTGCTTCAAACGACGAACTTTACATAGCGGTGCAGTTAGGGGAACACTTTCTTGAAATTTTAATGAGGGATCATCTTATTTACTACCGTTGTTCTAAGCAAATAAGATGCATAAACATGATAAACATCACATGCAATCAAATAGTGACATGATATGGCCAATATCATTTTGCTCCTTTTGATCTCCATCTTCGGGGCTCCATGATCATCATCGTCACCGGCATGACACCATGATCTCCATCATCGTGTCTCCATGAAGTTGTCTCGCCAACTATTACTTCTACTACTATGGCTACCGGTTAGCAATAAAGTAAAGTAATTACATGGCGTTGTTTAATGACACGCAGGTCATACAATAAATAAAGACAACTCCTATGGCTCCTGCGGTTGTCATACTCATCGACATGCAAGTCGTGATTCCTATTACAAGAACATGATCAATCTCATACATCACATATCATTCATCACATTCTTCTTGGCCATATCACATCACATAGCATACCCTGCAAAAACAAGTTAGGCGTCCTCTAATTGTTGTTGCATGTTTTACGTGGCTGCTATGGGTTTCTAGCAAAACGTTTCTTACCTCGCAAAACCACAACGTGATATGCCAATTGCTATTTACCCTTCATAAGGACCCTTTTCATCGAATCTGTTCCGAGTAAAGTGGGAGGCGGCACCCGCTAGCCACCTTATGCACCAAGTGCATGTCGGTCGGTGGAACACATCTCACGTAAAATGCGTGTAAGGTCGGTCCGGGCGCTTCATCCCACAATACCGTCGAAACAAGATTGGACTAGTAACGGTAAGAATATTGAACAAAATCAACACCCACAACTACTTTGTGTTCTACTCGTGCAAAGAATCTACGCAATAGACCAAGCTCATGATGCCTCTGTTGGGGAACGTAGCAGAAATTCAAAATTTTCCTACGTGTCACCAAGATCTATCTATGGAGAAACTAGCAACGAGGGAAGGAGAGTGCATCTACATACCCTTGTAGATCGCTAAGCGGAAGCGTTCAAGAGAACGGGGTTGAAGGAGTCGACTCGTCGTGATCCAAATCACCGGAGATCCTAGTGCCGAGCAGACGGCACCTCGCGTTCAACACACATACAGCCGGTGGCGTCTCCCACGCCTTGATCCAGCAAGGAGAGAGGAGAGGTTGAGAAGACTCCGTCCAGCAGCAGCACTGGCGGCGTGGTGGTGATGGAGGCGTGGCAATCCAGCAGAGGCTTCGCCAAGCACCAGCGGGAGAGGAGGAGGAGGAGAGGCGGGGTTGCGCCATGGAGGTGAAAACTCATGTGTTGGGCAGCCCCTAGACCTCAAGTATATATAGGGAAGGGAGGCGCTGCGCCCCTCTAGGGTTCCCTCCTAGGGGGGCGGCCAGCCAGATCCCATCTGGTGGGCGGCCAAGGGGAAGAGGAAACTTGCCCCCAAGCTGGGTGGGCGCCCTCCCAAACCCTAGGCGCTTTGGGCCCTTGTGGGGCGCACCAGCCCACACCGGGCTGGTCCTTCCACACTTGGCCCATGCTGCCCTCCGGGGATGGTGGCCCTACTTGGTGGACCCGGGACCCTCCGGTGGTCCCGATGTTATTCGATAAAACCGAAACTTTTCCGGTGACCAAAACAGGACTTCCCATATATAAATCTTTACCTCTGGACCATTCCGGAACTCCTCGTGACGTCCAGGATCTCATCCGGGACTCCGAACAACATTCAGTAACCACATACAAATTTCCTTTATTACCCTAGCGTCATCGAACCTTAAGTGTGTAGACCCTACGGGTTCGGGAACCATGCAGACATGACCGAGACGTTCTTCGGTCAATAACCAACAGCAGAATCTGGATACCCATGTTGGCTCCCACATGTTCCACGATGATCTCATCGGATGAACCACGATGTCGAGGATTCAATCAATCCCGTATTCAATTCCCTTTGTCTAGCGGTATTGTACTTGCCCGAGATTCGATCGTCGGTATCCCGATACCTTGTTCAATCTCGTTACCGGCAAGTCTCTTTACTCGTTCCATAACACATCATCCCGTGATCAACCCCTTGGTCACATTGTGCACATTATGATGATGTCCTACCGTGTAACGCCCCGGATTCGATGCGCCAGGTGTCCGCCAGTTATTCGCCGTTGTTGCCATGTCATGTGCTTGCGTGTTGCATTTTATCATGTCATCATCTGCATTTCATCTGCATGTTTTTCAAAACTTGCATCCGTTCGGGTTCTCCCGGTTCTCTCTGTTGTCCGTTCGGAGTCCAGACACACTCGCACGCGCCCGCGGCACCTCCGAAATATTATTTTATAAGTGGCATAAAAATGTTCTTGGAATGGGTTGCAACTTGTCATGCGGTCTTATTATAGTGTAGACAGAGCGCCTGTCAAGTTTCGTCGCATTCAGAGCTCGTTTGTTAGCCCAACCGTGAAATATATAGCGGCACCGTTGCCGGTATTATCGTCGGATGTTTTCGGTCTTCGGAAACCGTGCCGGGCTGCATTTCTCCTCTCTCTCCTCTTAGCCCAACCCCTCTCCACACCCCACCTGCAGCCCACCTAGTCCACCCTCTGTCCGGAGTCGTCCGATCGTGATCCGAAGGCTCCAAAACACCCTAACCCAGCCCTCCTACCTATAAATAGAACCCCCCTAGTCCATTTTCGGACTAAACCCTAGTCTAACCTAGCGTAACCCCTCCCCTAACCTGCAGCCGCCGCCACCTCCCACCTCGGCCTCATTTTCGCGCTTGGCCAAGCCCACCGCCGCCAAGTGGCGCGCCCCCCTGCCTCCGTCGCGCAGCCAACGCCCGGCCCAGCGGAAGGCGCCACGTCGTCCCCAGCAGCCTCCCACCGCCCAGCCCTCCCGAGCCCTTGATCGGCCCGCCTGGCCCCGACCTGGGCGAGGCCCGCTCGCCGCTGCCGCGCGCCCGCGCTGCGCCCATGAGCTCCAGATCGGGAGGAGCCCGATCCAGAGCCCGAGCTCCCGCCGCCCGACTCCTTCCGGCCCTCGCCGGAGTCGCCGCCGGCGACCCCTTGAGCCAGGCCTCGCCGGCCCTGCTCCCTCTTCTTCCCCGCGCTTCTCTCTCTCACCTCGCTCTCTCTCTTCTCCCCGCAGGGCCTCCATGGAGCTCCGCCGCGCCAGCCCTTCGCCGCCGCCCTTGTGCGCCTCCCGCCTTGAATCGGACTCCCGACGCCCGGATCCGCCCCGTCCCGCTCCCGCCGGCGACCTCTGGCCAGGATCCGCCGCCCCGCCTCGTCGGTGGCGCGCTAAGGCCGCCGCCTCGCCCTGCCTCCCCGATCCAGGAGGGATCGATGGAGGTGACGCCCCGGCCTGCCTCCTCCCCACGTGGGCCCCGGCCCAGCACGCCGACCTCCTCGAGGCCCAGCCCAGGTCACCAGCCGGCCCATGCCACCTCTCCTTCCTCTCTGGGCCGAAGCCCGTGGTGAGCAGCCCTATCCCTCGCCCTGTGCACAATTTAGCTATATCGCGCTCGATCCGTTTTTTTCCGAAAACTGCTAAGTCCCGAAAATTCTATCATTATGTGCCCATATTCATCATGCCATAAGTTGTTGTATACTGCTCCTTTTTGTGTGTATAATATGTCAAATTGTTCGTCTCGACGAGTACATCATTTAATCTCATTGCATCATTTTCTTTTGAGCTCATCCTAATGCCCGAAATGCTGTTGGAAGAGGGCTATGTGATGTTAGTTTCAGATTCTTATCAGTACATGCACTTTTGTCATTTTTGCCATGATTGATGTGTGCATCCTATGAACTTCAGTCCTACATGTGTTTTGTAATTTGCCATGCCATATTTACAGGGGTGTATGCCATGTATTTTTGTGATCTCTGTGGTGACTAGCACAAGCATGCAAACTAGGCTTCATGATGTTGCTGATTTCAGCCCCCTGATACTGATATTTTTATGTCATGTAAACTTGATGCTACCGAGAGATCCATGCTTATTTTGAGATACTTCAGTAAGGATGTTTTGAACATATGGTTATTCTCTATCCATCCATGCCCTTGTTTGCAATTATGGAGTGCCATAGCTTGAGTCAATCGAGCTCTACTTTTGCTATAAAATGTTTCCTGGCAGGTTGTTTACATGTTATTCAATTTTGCCAAGGTTGTTGTAGTTGATCCGTGTTTGCTATGATGTTGTTCTTGCCATGTCTAGCTTCTATGCCATGTCTAGTTTCTGGGTGCATGCTTAGTTTGTCTTTAAATGCCTCGTAGTGAGTGCATCGAGCTCGTATACATGCCTACTTGTTATCTGTTTATGCCATGCTCCAGTTTTGCACTAAGTCTGAATCTGTTTATGTTTTTGCTATATTCACATGCTCGCAATTGTATTTTCTGATCCCTTTTGGCTTATGGTCACTAAGGGACTTTTGTTATATGCTTTGAGTAGATTCATGCCATGCTCTAGTTTGACTTGATAGCTTGCTCTAACATGTTGTTTCATAGCTCTAAACATGTTAACCTGATGTTATTTCTGCCATGTCCTGTAAATTCTGCTAAGTCTGTGAACCTGTTATTATTTGCAGTCTTGCCATGTGTGTTTGAGCATGTTCTAGCCATTTCTGGAGATAGCTTAGTGTTCATGTTTTGTCATGCTTTAACTGTACATCATGTCCATGCCTTTTGTTTTCATGTTAAGGTGCTGTAGCATGTTGTTTTGATGCTTGCAATATGACTAGTTGCTGTTTTGGACAGATTGTTGTCATAACTTGTTTCATGTGTATGTGTTAAACCGTTGCTCCGTTTTGAGTGTGCTCTATATGAAACTTGCTTGATTTTGCATGTAGTTTCATATTATCATGTTACATCCTTGATTTGAGAGTGTTTGCTTGATGTTTGTATGCATTTTGCATCAATGCCATGCTTATCTTGTTTTGCTCATATCTTCTAGGCCGTAGCTCCGAATCTAATGAACTTTATATGTAACTTGACTAGAATTTCGTGTAGATCATCGTGGTGCATCTTAACTTGCTGTTTAACAACTTGAACATAAGGTTTATTCAGATCTGGACCAATTTCGAAATTTGCATATGAGGACTTACCGGAATTGTTATATGTTGATTCCGGCCTCATTTAAACTTGCTTTGATGTGTTGGTCTTGTATGCATCATCTTTTGCCATGAGTAGCTCCATATAGCCTCGTCATGCATCATACTTGTTGTGCATCATGCCATGTTCACGTGTGGTATGTTTACCATGTTGTGTGCTTCTTCTCAATAGTTCCTGTTTCGTTCCGATCGTGAGGATTCGTTCGTTTACGCTTGGTTCGGCTTCATCCGTTCGTCTTCTTCATGGACTCGTTCTTCTTCCTTGCGGTATTTCAGGCAAGATGACCGCTACCCTGGATCTCACTACTATCATTGCTATGCTAGTTGCTTCGTTCTATCGCTTTTTGCGCTACCTATCTTTTGCTCTTCAAGCCTTCCCAATTTGCCATGTCAGCCTCTAACCTTTTTCCCCTTCCTAGCAAACCGTTGTTTGGCTATGTTACCGCTTTGCTCAGCCCCTCTTATAGCGTTGTTAGTTGCAGGTGAAGATGAAGTTTGTTCCTTGTTGGATCATGGAGATGTTGTTCCTTGTTGGAACATGTTTACTTGTTGGGATATCACAATATATCTTATTTAATTAATGCATCTATATACTTGGTAAAGGGTGGAAGGCTCGGCCTTATGCCTGGTGTTTTGTTCCACTCTTGCCGCCCTAGTTTCCGTCATATCGGTATTATGTTCCCGGATTTTGCGTCCCTAACACGATTGGGTGATTTATGGGACCCCTTGACGATTCGCTTTGAATAAGACTCCTCAAAGAAGGCCCAACATTGGTTTTACCATTTGCCTCACCTAGCCCTTTTCCCTTGGGTTTCGGAGCCCAAGGGTCATCTTTTATTTTAGCCCTCCCCGGGCGGTGCTTCTCTAAGTGCTGGCTGAACCAACTTCTGCATGGGCCCCTCGGAGAAACTTCGAGGTTTGGTTTTACTCGTAGCTAGTCTCATCCGGTGTTGCCACGAGAACGAGATATGTGCAGCTCCTATCGGGATTGTCTGCGCATCAGGCGGCTTTTGCTGGTCTTGTTTTATTGCTGTCGAAATGTCTTGTAGCCGGATTCCGAGACTGATCGGGTCTTCCGGGAGAAGGAATATCCTTCGTTGATCGCGAGAGCTTATCATGGGCTAAGTTGGGACACCCTACTGAGGTATAAACTTTTGAGAGCCGTGCCAGCGGTTATGTGGCAGATGGGAATTTGTTAATATCCGGTTGTAGTAAACTTGAAGCAAACTCTTCTAAAATACACCAACCGTGTGCGTATCGTGAGTGTCTCTTTTCGGGGTTGATCGAGAGGAGAACACGGTTTCGGGTTATGTCGGCGTAAGTAGGAAGTCGGGATCACTTCTTGATCATTACTAGTTGACGACCGTTCCTTTGTTTCTCTTCTCGCTCTCATTTGCGTATGTTAGCCACCATATCATGCTTAGTCGCTGCTGCAACCTCACCACTTTACCCATTCCTTTCCCATTAAGCTTTGCTAGTCTTGATACCCATGGTAATGGGATTGCTGAGTCCTCGTGGCTCCTGATTACTACACCACCGATTGCAGGTACAGGTTATGCGATGCTCATGGCGCGAGCGATGTTTTCTTGTTTTGGAGTTCTTCTTCCGCTTCTTCTTCGTTCGGGGATAGGCTCCGGTCGGCAGCCTGGGCTAAAGGTGGTGGATGTCGTTTGAGTTTCTGTTTATGTTTCATCCGTAGTCGGATGTTGATCTTGTATATGATGTTGATGTATTCTTGTGGCATTTGTGCCTTATGTTTGTATCCCCACTATTATGTAATGTTGATGTAATGATATCCACCTTGCAAAAGCGTTCCAATATGCGGGTCTATCCTTGGTGGGACCGTCGAGTTCCTTTTGGATAGGGTCGCATATTGGGCGTCATAAGCACTTCCCGTAGCACTCCATGGTATGCTGATTATGCTAATTATATTGTTGCTAAATTTATACCACCTAGCTTCACATACCAACAAAAGAAAAAGTTATTTTATGATTTGCGACATTACTTTTGGGATGACCCACATATTTATAAAGAAGGAGTAGATGGTGTTATTAGACGTTGTGTGCCTGAGCATGAACAGGAACAGATCCTACGCAAGTGTCACTCCGAAGCTTATGGAGGACACGACGCTGGGGATAGAACTGCACACAAGGTATTGCAATCCGGGTTTTATTGGCCCACTCTCATCAAAGATGCCCGTAAATTCGTTTTGTCTTGCGATGAATGTCAAAGAATTGGTAATATTAGTAGACGTCAAGAAATGCCTATGAATTATTCACTTGTCATTGAACCATTTGATGTTTGGGGCCTTGATTATATGGGACCTTTTCCTGCCTCTAATGGTTATACACATATTTTAGTTGCTGTTGATTACGTTACTAAGTGGGTAGAAGCTATTCCAACTAGTAGTGCTGATCATAACACCTCTATTAAAATGCTTAAGGAAGTTATTTTCCGAGGTTTGGAGTCCCTAGATATTTAATGGTGATGGTGGTTCACATTTTATTCATGGTGCCTTAGTAAAATGCTTGCTAAATATAGCGTTAATCATAGGATTGCATCTCCATATCACCCGCAGATCTAGTGGTCAAGTAGAATTGAGTAATAGAGAGCTCAAATTAATTTTGCAAAATACTGTCAATAGGTCTAGAAAGAATTGGTCCAAGAAACTTGATGATGCATTATGGGCCTATAGAACTGCATATAAGAATCCTATGGGTATGTCTCCATATAAAATGGTTTATGGAAAAGCATGTCACTTACCTCTCGAACTAGAACATAAGGCATATTGGGCTATTAAAGAGCTCAACTATGATTTCAAACTTGCCGGTGAGAAGAGGTTATTCGATATTAGCTCACTGGATGAATGGAGAACCCAAGCTTATGAAAATGCCAAGTTATTTAAAGAAAAAGTTAAAAGATGGCATGACAAAAGGATATAAAAGCGTGAGTTTAATGTAGGTGATTATGTATTGCTATACAACTCTCGTTTAAGATTTTTTGCAGGAAAACTTCTCTCTAAATGGGAAGGACCCTATGCTATCGAGGAGGTCTATCGTTCCAGTGCCATAAAAATCAACAACTTCGAAGGCACAAATCCGAAGGTGGTAAACGGTCAAAGGATCAAACATTATATTTCAGGTAATCCCATAAATGTTGAAACCAATATTATTGAAACCGTAACCCGGAGGAATGCATAAGGACACTTTCGGACCGTTTGAGACTCGAAAAGGAATAGGTATGTGAATGCGGTAAGTAAACCGACTCCAAAACAATTTTAAGGCAATATTTCTCCGTTTTGGAATATTTAGAAAAATAGAAAAATAAGTGGCAGTCTGGAAAGGACACGAGGCCTTCACGAGGGTGGAGGGCGCGCCCCCCTACCTCGTGAGCACCTCGTGTGCCCTATGGACTCCGTTCTCTTGCACGATACGTATTTTTGTCGGTAAAAATTCATTATATGTTCTCCCGAAGGTTTTGACCTCTGTATCACGCAAATATCTCCTGTTCTTGTTTCGAGCCGTTTTTCTGACACATCTAGATCATCATGACGTCCCCAAGTGCTTCCAAGGACAAGTTCTTCGAGAAGGTGATCAACCCTTGCCTCGCAGAGGTGCTGCGACACCCTCAAACCATTGATATGCGTGATGGGTTGCTGCACATCCGCGATGTTGAGGGACCAAAGGGAACCGGAAGCGTGTAGGCGAGGCTCGAAGCAATGGAGCAACAAGTTTTCAACTGCCAAGGGATGGTGGAGCGTGGAATTAACGCTAGCCACAAGATGCTCGCGGAGTTCACCAACAACTACGAGCCGGATGCCAAGAACACCGAGGAAGCCATCTTCAAGCTACATGAGAAGATCGAGCACCTCCAAGCCCAAAACTATGATCTGCAAAATCAAAACTGTGAGTATGAATATAGATTCAAAAGAATGAGTTTGGCTGCAGATTTGAGGATTCCGGAGACTCGATCATCCTTCTATGATGGTGAGCCTATGCCATGGAAGGTGGACGACAAGCCGCATCATCAACAACACCTCCACTTCCTTCACCAACAAAGGAGATATAATCATATGGGTATGGGCACTCCCTTGGGCTGCTAAGCTTGGGGAGGTGCCCCGGTATCGTATCACCATCACAACTCCTATCTTTACCGTTTTTCTTAGTTCGATCCTATTAGTAGTATCTTGATTTAGTAGAATAAAGTCATGGCATGATCTAGTTTTGAAGTTTTGCTTTATGATCCCTCTATGTAATTGAGTCCATGAGCTATATAATAAAGATTAGTGTTGAGTCAAGGGCTTGATTGTTTTGCCATGATCTTGGGTGAATAAAAGAAAAAGAATAAAAAGAAACAAAGAGTTCATATTGATCTTATTGAAAGTAATTACTTCACATAAAAAGAGTATGATGATTAAAATTGTTGGGAGTTGGCAAATATAGCTTTGGTCATCGTTGCAATTAATAGGAAGTAATAAGGAGAGAGAGGTTTCACATATAGATATATTATCATTGACATCTTTTATGATTGGGAGCACTCATTAAAATATGACATGCTAAAGAGTTGATGTTGGACAAGGAAGACAACGTGATGAGTTATGTTTTCTTATATCTGAGATAAAGTATGTTGTCATGGATCCTCTAACATGTTGAGCTTGCCTTTCCCCCTCATGTCAGCCAAATTCTCAGCACCAAGTAGAGATACTACTTGTGCTTCCAAATACCCTTAAACCAGTTTAGCCATGAGAGTCCACCATATCTACCTATGGATTGAGTAAGATCCTTCAAGTAAGTTGTCATCGGTGCAAGCAATAAAATTGCCTCCAAATATGCATGACTTATTGGTGCAGAGAAATAAGCTTTATGAATTTGTTGTGGAAGTAATAAAAGCGACAGACGCATAATAAAGTTCCACATACAAGGGGCAATATAAAGTGGCGTTCTTTTGCATTAAGATTTTGTGCATCCAACCATAAAAGCGCATGGCAACCTCTGCTTCCCTCTGCGAAGGGCCTATCTTTTATTATTATCTTCTACCTTATGCAAGAGTCAAGGTGATCTTCACCTTTCCTTTTTCATTTTATCCTTTGGCAAGCCTAGCATGTTGGAAAGAACATGATATATATATCTAATTGGATGTAGGGGAGCATGAATTGTTATTGTTGACATTACCCTTGAGGTAAAAGGTTGTGGGGCAGAACTATAAGCCACTATCTTTCTCTGTGTCCGATTAAAACTCCGTAACCACAAGTATTGCGTGAGTGCTAGCAATTATGAAGGACTAAGTGATAGTTGAGTATGTGGACTTGCTTTTAAGCTCTGACATAGACTCTTTCCGATGTTATGATAAATTGCAATTGCTTCAATGGTGATGTTATAATTTGTTGGTGCCCAATAAGGTTTCGATTCATACTTTTGCCTTGTGAAAAGATCATCACTTGAACATAAGTAATCATATGACAAAAATCTATATATATTGCTGTTGTGAGATTAATCATGATGCCTTCATGTCGTATTTTATTTTTATCGGCGCCTCTACCTCTAAACATGAGGACATGTTTATTGTTATCGACTTTTCACTTGAGGACAAGCGAGGTCTAAGCTTGGGGAGTTGATCGTCCATTTTGCATCATGCTTTTATATCGATATTTATCGCATTATGGGCTGTTATTTCACGCTATGTCACAATACTTATGGCTATTCTCTTATTTTACAAGGTTTACATGAAGAGGAGAATGCCAATTTGGAATTCAGGATGGAAAAGGAGCAAATATTGGAGACCTATTCATGCAACTCCAAAAGTCCTGAAACTCCACGGAATATCTTAAAATAAATAAAGAAAAATAAATAGCCAAAGATGATGGCGGGGGCCACACCTGCTCACGAGGGTGGGCGCCCCCCGGCGCGCCCCTACCTTATGGGCCCCTGGTGGCTCTCCGATGCCCATCTTCTCCTATATGAAGTCTTTCGATGAGAAAAAACCAGAGGCAACCTTTGGGACGAGACTCCGCCACGAGGTGGAACCTTGGCGGAACCAATCTAGGGCTCGTGAGCTGTTCTGCAGGGACACTTCCCTCGGGGGGAAATCATCGCCATCATCATCACCAATGCTCCTCTCATCGGGAGAGGGCAATCTCCATCAACATCTTCACCGGCACCATCTCATCTCCAAACCCTAGTTCATCTCTTGTATCCAATTCTTGTCTCCAAGTCCGGATTGGTGCTAGTAGGTTGCTAGTAGTGTTGATTACTCCTTGTAGTTGATGCTAGTTGGTTTATTTGGTGGAAGATCATATGTTCAGATCCTTTATGCATATTATTACCCCTCGATTATGAACATGAATATGCTTTGTGAGTAGTTACGTTTGTTCCTAAGGACAAGGGAGAAGTCTTGCTATTAGTAGTCATGTGAATTTGGTATTAGTTTGATATTTTGATGAGATGTATGTTGTCAAGCCTCTAGTGGTGTTATGTGAACGTCGACTACATAACACTTCACCATTATTTGGGCCTAGAGGAAGGCATTGGGAAGTAATAAGTAGATGATGGGTTGCTAGAGTGACATAAGCTTAAACCCTAGTTTATGCGTTGCTTCGTAAGGGGCTGATTTGGATCCACTTGTTTCATGCTATGGTTAGGTTTACCTTAATACTTTTGTTGTAGTTGCGGATGCTTGCAATAGAGGTTAATCATAAGTGGGATGTTTGTTCAAGTAAGAACATCACCCAAGCACCGGTCCACCCACATATCAGATTACCAAAGTACGAGCATAAATCATATGAGCGTGATGAAAACTAAGCTTGCGATATTCCCATGTGTCCTCGGGGCGCTTTTCCTATTATAAGAGTTTGTTCGGCTTGTCCTTTGCTACAAAAAGGATTGGGCCACCTTGCTGCACCTTATTTACTTTTGTTACTTGTTGCTCGTTACAATTTACCTTATCACAAAACTATCTGTTACCACTTATTTCGGTACTTGCAGAGAATACCTTGCTGAAAACCGCTCATCATTTCCTTCTGCTCCTCGTTGGGTTCGACACTCTTACTTATCGAAAGGACTACGATAGATCCCCTATACTTGTGGGTCATCATGCGCCGAGGAACAACAGTCGGCGGGTGCGCACACGTAGAAAAGAAAAAGGGAGAGACCTGTGTGCCATACCTGATCCTTGATATTGGCGTCGCTCTCCGGGCGAGCCGCGATCTCCTCGACGATCACATGCCATTTGTTGCACGTCGTTTGGATGAGCCCCCAATGGTTTGCCATTGCCTTCGACCCGCGCTGCATGTAGATGCCTTTGAAGTAGGGATCGACGAGCTTGCGCTCGTCGAACTCGGCCTTGATGCGCTCCCAATACGTGTCGACGCTCTGGTTCGTGCCGGTGATCAGGTCGAGGCAGACGACTTTCCACACTTCGGCGAGGCACTCGTCCTCCTTGGACGCCCACTTGATGCACGGCTCGCCAGTCCTGGCCACCCACTTATTCTTCTTCTTCCCTTTCTTCGCCGGAGCAGGCGTCGGCTCCTCCTCCTCCTTCTCCTCTGGCTCCTCCTCGCCGTAGTCGAGCTCGCCGTGCATGTCGCCATTGAGGTCCATTATGTCATCTTGGGCAGTGAACCCGGGGGAGGCGGCGGCGGCAGCCGAGCCGGTCGTTATGATGTCGTCCATGTCGGCCTTCGTCGCGTCAGTGTCACCCAGATGCGACGAGAAGGCTTGTGAGAAGAGCAGCGCGCCATGACGGAGAGGTGGCATGAAAGTGCGTTATATCGACTAGAGGGGGGGTGAATAGGTGATTTTTATGAATTCTTCACTGAGGAATTTGCCGGTGAGGAAACTCCTTAGCGAAGAACTACTAGCAGCGGATTAAGTACTCAAAAGTAAGCATAACAGAATATAGGCATGGTCATCATGATGAAATGAAGACACACACAGAGTACAGAAAGCGTAAACACAGGATAACACAAGATGAAGACAAAGCGGACTGAAGAAATTGAACTGAGGAAATTGAGAAAGTCTTCAGTCAAAGTCTTCAAACACAGATATGAACAAACACTCAACACAGTAATGAGGAAATGAAAGAGTTGAGGAAATAGAACCAGTAAAGTTGGTGAAGACAATGATTTGGTAGATCAGTTCCAACTGTTGTCTCAGATTTACATCTGGTTGGAGCGGCTCAGTATTTAAAATCGAGGACACACAGTCCCGGACACCCAGTCGTTGAGCACGCAGCTCGGGACACCAAGTCCTCACCGTATTCTCCTTGAACTAAGGTCACACAGACCTCGTCCAATCACTCGTGGTAAGTCTT
This sequence comes from Aegilops longissima, assembly GCA_021605205.1. Taxonomy (NCBI): domain Eukaryota; kingdom Viridiplantae; phylum Streptophyta; class Magnoliopsida; order Poales; family Poaceae; genus Aegilops; species Aegilops longissima. Next base: position 16,093 of record JAHIAM010001723.1, read on the forward strand.
CAGGCGACTTCCAAACCTTCATAGACTCGGTCACTCGGCGATCCACAATTCCTCTTCGATGCTATAGACCATGACGCCTAACCGTCTGGAAGAAGCACAGTCTTCAAAGGTAACAAGCGTCGGATCCACGCAGGATCAATCTCTTCAGTGATGCTCAATCACTTTGGGTTTGTAGGTGTTTGGGTTTGGGTTTTTCCTCACTCGATGATTTTCGCTCAAAGTCCTCGGAGGATGGGCAAATGACAAGTGTCAGTTTCTCTCGGAGCAGCCCGACATGATAAGACATAAATGCCCTTCAATGATATGACCGTTAGGTAGATAAGATATTTTGGGACAGGTGGCGGCGACTTGAAGAAGGTCGGAAATTTGACTCTCAAATTCCTCGGGGCTATCATGTTTCTCTTTGTGTAGGCAATCCGCCTTGGCGAATTCCTAACTCCTCGGTCAGAATAAATTCCTCGGCGACGGAAGAACTTCGTCTCTGTGAGTGAAGAAATTGACTGAAGCTGTATGAGATTTCAATGGCTTCACTCGAAGGGATTGGTAGGTGTAGGATTTTGAGTTGAGCATCACATGGAAATTTTTCCTTAGTATTTCCTCGACCCCTTTAACGATGCGGTGTTTCCTATGACTCAAGAAAGAAAGCGAAACTACGAAAACAAAAGTATTCACGCTTCATGTTCCTCAAATGAATACCAAGTCTTCAAGGTCACACCAATTTCTTCACTTTCAAAGTCTTGAAAGTCTTGAGACGAAGAACTTCATTTTTAGGGTCAACTTTCTCTGTAAATATCAAACTCCTCATAGACTTATAGACCTGTGTACACTCATAAACACATTAGTCCCTTAACCTATAAGTCTTCAATACACCAAAATCACTAAGGGCACTAGATGCACTTACAATCTCCCCCTTTTGGTGATTGATGACAATATAGGTTAAGTTCTCAACGGGGATAAACATATGAAGTGTAAATACTGATATTGAGGAATTTGATTGCAAGATATAGAAGAGCTCCCCCTGAAGATGTGCATAGTGAGGAATTTGCTTTTGAGGCAATGCACACTTGAAGAGTTGAATCATGGAGATCTCCCCCTATATCTTGTAATTCATACACGCATTTGACATATAATATGCCCTAGAGGCAATAATAAAAATATTATTATTATATTTGCTTGTTCATGATAATTGTCTTTTATTCATGCTATAATTGTATTATCCGGAAATCGTAATACACGTGTGAATACATAGACCACAATATGTCCCTAGTGAGCCTCTAGTTGACTAGCTCGTTGATCAATAGATAGTCATGATTTCGACTATGGACATTGGATGTCAATGATAACGGGATCACATCATTAGGAGAATGATGTGATGGACAAGACAATCCTAAGCATAGCACAAGATCGTGTAGTTCGTTTTGCTAGAGCTTTTCCAATGTCAAGTATCTCTTCCTTAGACCATGAGATCGTGTAACTCCCGGATACCGTAGGAGTGCTTTGTGTGTACCAAGCGTCACAGCGTGGCGGGTGACTATAAAGGTACACTACGGTATCTCGAAAGTGTGCATTGGGTTGACACGGATCGAGGCTGAGGATTTTCACTCCGTGTTACGGAGAGGTATCTTGGGCCCACTCGGTAGTGCATCATCATAATGAGCTCAAAGTGACCAAGTGTCGGTCACGGGATCATGCATTCTGATGCGAGTAAAGTGACTTGCCGTAACGAGATTGAGCGAGGTATTGGGATACCGACGATCAAATCTCGGGCAAGTAATTTATACCGATTGACAAAGGGAATTGTATACGGGGTTGTTTGAATCCTCGACATCGTGGTTCATCCGATGAGATCATCGAGGAGCATGTGGGAGCCAACATGGGTATCCAGATCCCGCTGTTGGTTATTGCCGAGAACCGTCTCGGTCATGTACGCATGTGTCCCGAACCCGTAGGGTCTACACATAAGGTTCGGTGGCGCTAGGGTTGTATGAATATGAGTATGCAGCAAACCGAATGTTGTTCGAGTCCGGATGAGATCCGGACGTCACGAGGAGTTCTGGAATGGTCGGAGGTAAAGATTTATATATAGGAAGTCTTATTTTGGTGTAGGAAAAGTTTGGCGTTATCGGTATTGTGCTGGGAGTGCCGAAGGGGTCCGGGGTCCACCGGGGTCCACCTGCCTGGGGCCACATGGGCTGTAGGGGTGCGCCTTGGCCTATATGGGCCAAGGGCACCAGCCCCAAGAGGCCCATGCGCCAAGATATAAGAAAAAGGGAGAGTCCTAAAGGGGAAGGCACCTCAGGGTGCCTTGGGAGGATGGACTCCTCCCCTCTTAGCCGCACCCATTCCTTGGAGGAAGGGCAGGCTGCGCCCTCCCCTCTCTTGCACCTATATAAAGGGAGGGAGGGAGGGGTGGCCACACCCATAAGCCTGGCGCCTCCTCCTCCTGCAACACCTCCTCCTCCTCCCGTGGTTGCTTAGCGAAGCCTGCTGGAGTTCTGCTGCATCCACCACCTGCCGTCGTGCTGCTGGATCATCATCAACCTCTCCTTCCCCTTGCTGGATCAAGAAGGAGGAGGCGTCATCCGCTCCGTCGTGTGTTGAGCGCGGAGGTGTTGTCCGTTCAGCACTAGGTCATCGGTGATCCGAATCACGGCGAGTCGACTCCATCATCCCGTTCCATTGAGCGCTTCGCCGCGATCTACAAGTGGTATGTAGATGCAATCTCTCTCCCATGACTCATTGCTTAGATGAACTCATAGATGGATCTTGGTGAAACCGTAGGAAAAATTTTAATTTTCTGCAACGTTCCCCAACAGATTCCATGTCCACGTGAGGAATGTGTGCATGATCGAAGACTTTGTCTTTGTCGAATAGCACAGAGGAATAAAAGTTGGCTTGACTAGCAGTCCAGAAACGCCTCTTCCTTATGCGAGCAGAATCATAAGGATTGTAATTAGTGAAGAGAACATGCTCGCCAAAGAAGTCTTCAGCCTTGAACTTTTACTTGCGTGAGAATGGATCCTTTGGTTTTGGCAGAGGAGTGTCAGTGAGTTGCATCACTACCTCAAGAATCACAATCTCAGGTTCTTGAGTGAGGATTTTCAGTTCCTCTTCATATGCGGTCTGCGTGTTCAAAGGATCAGAAGGCGGTTCTTGACACTAGTGGCTGGAATTTCTTCATGCACAGACGAGGTGGGATGAGTTTCTTCAGAGCCCAGTTGTACAGTTGGTGCAGGGGACTGAGGTATTTGTTGTATTGGGGTGAAGAGTGGAGAATTGGGATGTTGACTTTCCCAAAAGTCATCGTTCATCACTGGCGTTGTACTTCCAATATCCACATCTTCTTCTTCAATTTCTTCAACACCAGCCTCTTCAGCTGTGAACTGAGGCATTGGTGAGGATACAACATGAGTAGAAGGGATCGCATCCACTTCAATTTCTTCATCAATATGCTCTGACGAAGCAGCAGAATGATTTTCTTCATCAGATCCGCTAGGGATATCATATTCTTCACCAAAAGGAACAAGGTCCTTTGATGGCATGGTGGAAATTGGAACAACATCAATTGGATTTTCAAACGAGCTGGTTATAGGCTTCATTTTCTTCGGGGCTAAAGAATTTGAAGCAGATGATGCTTTCCTTTTCTTCACTGCAGCTCGCTCTGCAGCCTTGGTCTTCTTCACATCTGATGCAGATGGAAGTATAAGAGTTGGTGTAGGCGCGGGAGGAGCTGAGGAATCTGTTTGAATTTCCTCGGTATGGCGATGCGATTGCCACGACTTCTTCAGTTTCTTCAGGCGCACCACTAGTGGATGCCCTGGCAATTTCTTCAGCGGCTGGAATGGAGTCATCAGCCCTGGAACTAGCATTTTCTTCAACAGACTGAAATCATCAGCGGTGCTGGCATTTTCTTCAGTAGGCTGAGCAGAGGCTCCAGCCTGAGGAACTTCTTGTTGCGTTGGAGCTGCAACATTGGTGAGTTTCTTGGTCAGGTTGACAAATCTGACTTTGGCTCCTTGCCAATCAGCATAGTAGGCATCAAAGTCATCGCTGAGGGCTTTGATTTCAGACTGGATCTTGAGGAGTTCATCAGTTGTCATTTTGACAACGTTTTCCTCGAGAACTTCTCTTTCTGGCCGAGCCTTTTGATCTGCCTAGCCTTCTCAAATTTCCATTTCTCTTGATGATGAAATGGGTTGACATGTGACTTTGGCGAGTCAATGAAAATCAGGCATAGGGGTGTGCGGATCCTTGTGCGAGAGATCAATATACTCGAGGATCGCCCTTGGATCCAAAAGCGTGTACAGGTGTGCCTTTGGCTCTATGGCCCTTTCTTATGCATCTCGATGATTTACGCAAGTTCATCATCATCGGCTTCATCGTCAGATGGCACTTGGAAAGCAACATGTTTCTTCTTCGGACTTGGACGAGGGCCTCGTCCAGCCGTTGCCTTTTTCTAAAGAAGAGTGGGGCCAGATGAAGAATTTGGTGCAGCGAGAGAACTCATTTGAGACACGAGGCAATAGAGATGCCTGCAGTCCTTTGGCACGTGGCGGATGTCACAGTCTTGAGGACTTTGGAGGCTGCTGAGGACTTTGGAGGAGGAGCTGAGGATTTGGGAGGAGCAGGAGCAGCATGAGGCTGGCCGTGAGGGCTTTGAAGATTCGACCATGAGGGCTTTGATGGCCGTGAGGGCATTGATGAGGAATTTGGCCGTGAGGGCACAATTGGTGAAGCACTTGGCTTGTGGCGGGCTTCTTTGCCATTGATTTTCTAGGCAGCGGGGGCCTCGGTGGCAGCAGCGATGCAGAGTCTTCATTGAATTTCCTCTTTGCTTCTTTGGCTTGTCTCGCCAACTTGGCTTGGCGTTTGGCCCATTCTTGGGAAAATCCTCACCATGCTTGATTTGGTGGGGTCGACTTCTTGGCCAGTGCCAATGGAGCTCTTGGGCATGGAGGATTAAGTGCGAATTTCTTCATATACTTTGGAGTAACATACATGTACTCCTCCATTCTCTTGCCCATCTCCTTTCAATCCTCTGTGTCGCACCTTGCGCTGATTTTTATTCTCCTTTCGAACTTGGCCTCATCGGTGTGCAATAGTCGGCATAGATGTCCTCGGGTATTTCAAAAGCAGTCATGACCTCAGGCCTCTTTCCTCCTTTACGTGGCTTCTTACCGTGCGCCATATTCTTGATTGAGGAATTTGATCAATCGAATTCTCGAAGAAGTATGCAACTTTTCTTTGAGGAACACTGCAAATGAGTTAAGTTGATGAGAACCTAGTGATTCAAGCGGACATGAGTACCTATGAGCAGAGTATAGTTGCGAGGAATTTGGAGAGGTCATATCGTTCTCGAAGGTTTTCAAAAGAACAAGTTTGAGAATTTGACCAGTTGAGCCTTGAAGAATTTCGCTAAGCTTTCTTTGTCTTAGGTTCGAGTTGTATAGATCGAGGATCCACACAATTGAGGAATCTTGAAGAAAATGATGCTTAGGAAGCGAATCAAGAACAAATGACTAGTGAGGTGTTTTGTGTGTGAGGATTTGAAGAATAAAACACCTTTGAAGATTTTCAGGTAGGCTTGAGAATCAAAGCGAGCAATAAAAGTAACTTTTAATTACCGAGGTGAAGAACACGATGAACCGAGAAGTGTAGATTTGAAGCTCGTCGATTCAGATCTTCCACGCCTAACTTCGGTGGAGGAAGACAGCAGCTGGTGGCGGAGTGAAGATTTCAGCGGTCGGTGGCGAGTCTGACGGCGACGAGGTCGGCGAGTGAAGCTCTTCCTCACGGCTGACGATGGAGTAGCGGCGGCGCTAGGGTTTGAAGCTCGAGCTAGAGAGAGGCGGTCGGCGGAGTAAAGGAAGTGAGGAAGGGAGAGGGGTATTTATAGCCACGGTGAAAACTGTTCGCCCAAAGATTTAGGACGAACGTGCCCCTGACCCTTCTCATTTGCTTGACATGTGTCACCCACGTACTGAAAAGTGGAGATCATGTTAGATCACGGGTGAATAGATAAGTCTATCGTAGGAAGCGGAACGGTTTGAGCGGCCAAACCAAAAATTTGGATAAGATTAGTTTTAAAGTTCCGTTCGCAATTTTCAGCTGACAAGGACACAGTGAAGATTTTTAACGAGTTTCAAATAGAACGCACATGAAGAATTTGTGAATAGATTGGGTTGAGTATAGCATAGAGGGGAAGGGTCCGATCACATTCACTTAGCGAAAAAGCAACTTGAAGAAATAGCCATAAGTGAATCTTGTAGAGGACATAAACCTATATATATATATATATATATATATATATATATATATATATATATATATATATATAGCCAATGAAGAAAGACAACGGAAACAGTGAAGATTTTGCAAAGTTGAAGAATTTGAGAAACCGAAGAATTTGAAGACTGGGGAAAAACTCAATTTGAAGATTTTCAACTTTGGTGGTGGCGTGTCCCACCGTATAAGAATGATGATTTCAGACACCGCGTACAATTGTCGTAGGGTTTTGAGAATCAAATTCTTCATTAATTTCTTCACACTTAGAGTGTTATTCTTCATTGATTGAAGAAAAATGTTTCTTCATGTGTTGCACATCTAAGTCATCAACTTTGCATAAGTGTCAGGATGTGTGTCCTTTTCAAAGAACATTGAAGATTCTAAGATATTTAGCTCACACGCAACTTGCTAAATCTCTTCTCATCCAAGGGCTTTGTGAAGATATCGGCTAGCTGTTCTTGGTCTTCACATGATCAATAAAGATGTCGCCCTTCAACACATGATCGCGAAGAAAGTGATAGCGAATCTGAATGTGCTTTGTCTTGAGTGCTGGCGGGTTGTGAGCAATCTTGATGGCACTCTCATTGTCACGAGAGAGGCACATTCTTCACGTTGATGCCGTAGTCCTTGAGAGTTTGCTTCATCCACAACAATTGAGCACAGCAAGAACCAGCAGCAATGTACTCAGCTTCCGTAGTAGATAGTGATCTGTGATTCTGTTTCTTCGAGGACCAACGGACCAAAGATCGTCAGAAATGACAAGTACCGGATGTTGACTTGCGGTCCACACGATCACTGACATAGTCGAGTCGAGAATATCAATGAGATCAAAAGTAGAGCCCTTGGGGTACCATAATCCTAGTGTTGGTGTGTGAGCTAGATATCGAAGAATATGCTTCACAACCTTATGGTGTGATTCCTTGGTGTAGCTTGAAATCGGGCACACATGCAAACACTAAGCATTATATCTGGCCTAGATGCACATAAGTACAATAAAGAACCAATCATGGGCGGTATACCTTGTGATCGAAGTCAATACCATTTTCATCGATTGCATAGATGGCCATTTGTGGGCATAGGAATTTTAGCGCCTTTGCAATCTTGCATGCGAATTTCCTCGAACATCTTTGAGGTATTTCTCTGAGATATGAATATGCCATTGTCTTTGTTGTGAATTTGAAGACCACGCCCGAGGGGCCTTCTTGAGGCCATAGAGGGCCTTGTTGAGTCTGAAGACTTTGTCGGGATTCTTTGGATCTTCAAAACCAGGGGATTGAGCAACATATACTTCTTCCTCAAGCTTACCATTGAGGAATGCACTTTTCACATCCATTTGATATAAAGTGATGTTATGATGGTTAGCATAAGCAAGTAATCTGCGAATAGCCTCAAGTCTAGCAACGGGTGCAAAAGTTTCATCGAAATCAATTCCTTCAACCTGTGTGTAGCCTTGAGCTACAAGTCGTGCCTTATTCCTCACCACAAGGCCATTTTCATCTTGCTTGTTGCGGTAGATCCACTTTGTGCCAATGATATTATGCTTGCGAGGATCTGGGCGTTTGACCAGTTCCCAGTCATTGTTGAGCTCGAACTGATGCAATTCTTCTTGCATGGCCTGCATCCACTCAGGCTCCAGAAATGCTTCATCTACCTTAGTGGGCTCTGTGATAGAGACAAAAGCATAGTGCCCACAAAAGTTAGATAAATGTGAAGCTTTTGAGCGTGTGAGAGGACCTGGTGCTTCAATGTCATCGATGATCTTTTCAACTTGCACTTCTTTTGCAACGCGAGGATGAGCTGGTTGTCGTCGAGGAATTTGGCATTTTCTTCAGCACCATTTTTTCAGCATTATCTTCAGGTGCATCAGCTCGACGTTCTTCATGTTCTGGAATGAATTCTTCAGCAGATTCTTCAGTAGGAATGACATCCTCAGTCGCCTTGAACTTGATAGAATCCTTAGGTGTTGTTTCATTTATCACAGAAGGTAGGTGCTCTCTTTGCGAGTCATTAGTTTCATCAAACCGCACATCTACAGTTTCAACATCCTTGTGAAGAGCGTTGTTGAAGACTCTGTAGGTGTGCGAGTCCTTTCCATAACCAAGCATAAAACCTTCATGTGCTTTCGGTGCAAATTTAGCATTGTGATGAGGATCTCTAATCCAACATTTAGCACCGAAGACTTTGAAATAACTCACATTGGGTTTCTTGTCAGTAAGGAGTTCATAGGCAGTCTTCTTGAAGAATTTGTGAAGATATACTCTATTGATGATGTGGCACGCGATATCAATTGCATCAATCCAAAAACGACGAGGCGTTTTGTATTCATCAAGCATAGTGCGAGCCATCTCAACTAGAGTTCTGTTCTTGCGCTCCACGACGCCATTTTGCTGAGTATAAGGAGCAGATAACTCATGAGTAATACCAAGTTCATCAAGATAGTCATCAAGACCGGAATTCTTGAACTCAGTTCCATTGTCACTCCTGATGTGCTTGATCTTCACACCAAAGTTGGTTGAAGCCCTCGAGGAAAATCGTTTGAAGACTTCCTGCACTTCATGTTTGTAAGTAACAATGTGTACCCATGTGTAACGAGAGTAATCATCAACAATAACAAAGCCATATAGAGATGCATCGTTAGTATTGCTTTGAGTAATGATTAGGACCAAAGAGGACGAGTAGTGGTCATGATAGTATTTCTTTGGATGCTTGGCCTTGGTCATTTTCCACTTCACGGGCTCCACACAAGTGATCCTTGAGGAATTTGACATTCTCAATGCCAATGACATGCTTCTTCTTCGCATGGCGTGTGCAAATTCCTCATGCTGTGTGACCAAGTCGTCGATGCCATAGCCAACCTTACGAAGCTTTTGCAAGTAGGCACACGGCTGGTTGTGGTCTGTAGAGAAATCAACAATATACAAGTCTCCTCTCCTAAAGCCTTGAAGACTTTGGAATTGTCGACTCCATAATCACAACACAGCGATACTTGCCAAAGACAACAACCATATCAAGATCACAAAGCATTGAGGCTGACATGAGGTTGTATCGTAAGGACTCAACAAGCATGACTTTGTCCATGTGTATGTCCTTAGAGATCGCAACCTTACCTAGACCCAATACGACTTTTGCCTTTGTCGGCAAAGATGATATGCTTCAGATGTGGCGGTGATAAGGAGCATCCATCAATAGGTTCTTGTCACCGGTCATGTGATTTGTACATCCACTATCGAGGACCCACTCATTTGCGTTGGGTTGATCATCCTGCGAGATGAATTAGTGCAACTTACGATCTCATATACTTCATCGGTGAAGAATATGATATCAATTTCATCGAGATGAATTTCATCAAGCGATAAAACAGATGTAGCGATATGAGGGCGTGTGAAATGAAAGTTCATTTCTTCAAGATTAGCTGCGTCCTTTCGAAGCAATTTTGTCGGGCCCCGACAAATTCTTGAGCGTTAAAGCACGTGCGGAGACTTGACCCTGCAGAAGAGATTAGTTCTTTTCTTCACCACCCACATCTGAAGGGGTGGCAAGAGTTCATCACTCTCTGAGCTCCATATGAGAATGGTGGCATAGAAGCCAAACCATTTCGTTTCACATATGAGGGGTTAGGGTAAGCATATGAATAAGCAGAGAAATTCTTGAGGACTTATGAACATAATGGTTTGAAGAATAATGCACATATTCATAGCCCTTAGCTCTACCTGCGAAAGCGAGTTGTTAGCACAATGATAATCATATGAGGACTTTGATCCTTTTGAGGAATTTGATCCACGTGAGGAATTGGTCCGTATGGCGACTTGGATCCATATGAAGAATTTGGTCCATATGAAGAGTTTGATCTGGGGTTCCTATTCTTCACGGTGGTGTCATGAGGACATTCACGAAGACTTTCAAGGCACTTCTTGGGAACCAGATTTTCTTCATAGGAGAACCGTTCCTGCAGATTAGTGCCAACATATCTAGCAAATACTTCACCATTCTGATTTTTGAGCAGTTTATAGTTGAGTCAAATGACTCATCAAAAGAATGATGAGATTCACATGTAAAGCCGGATAAGTTAGATGGGTCATTTGGAGGTCCCTTTGCAGCAACCCATGAGGTTTTGGGGTCTTGCTCGGGCTTCAATATGTTCCATTAGCATTGAGTTTCCTCTCAAAGGCAATACCCTCTTTCCTAGGGTTCCTGTTGAGGATCTGCTTTTTAAGCACATCACAAAGAGTCTGATGCCCTTTGAGGCTTTTATACATGCCTTTCATGTACAATTCCTTCAGCCCTGCATCGTCAGTGATACTAGCAATGTCCTCAGATGAGGAATTAGTGATAGCAGGGGCAAGTGAAGAATTTGTAACAGTTGAAGCATTTGAACATTCAGGTGAAGAATTAGCAGATTCACGTTCAATGCACTTTAAGCATGGAGGAACAAATTCTTCCTGAGAAGCACTGATTTGTTGAGCAAGTAGTGAATCACGCTCCTTCTGAAGATCTTCATAACTCACTCTTAGCTTCTCAAGATCTTGCTTTCTTTGAAGAAATTCATAAGAAAGCTTCTCATGATCGAGATAAGAGAGTGTTATGATGACCTTGAAGGATGTCAAACCTAGACTGAAGTCTCTGAAGATTTTGATCGGGGCTTTAGTCGATCCATTTCTTCACCCAATATATCATCACTTTTGTCTAGCATGTTTTGAACCTTTTCAAAAGCCCTTTGTTGTTTTACAACAATTTTAGCAAGTATAGAGTAGCTGGGCTTGAGGTCTTCATCAGATTCATTCTCACTAGATTCAAAGGAGGTATATTTGAGTACCTTGGCACCCTTTCCCATGAAGCAATAGGTGGGAGCGTAGTCATCATTATCTTCATCAGCCTTGTTGGTGAGGTCGGTTTCTTGATTTGAAGATGGACTTGGCGGCGAATGCGATGGCGAGAGCCGGACTTCGCCACACGGACTCGGACTCCTCGGATGCCTCCTCTTCCTCATGTTCCTCGATTCAGCATCGAGTCCATTTCCTTGCCAATGAATGCCAGAGCCTTCTTGGAGCTGCTCTTGTTGTGAGATGAAGACTTTGAGGATTTTGATGATGAAGATTTTCACGATTTCTTCTACTTCTTAGCGTCATCGAACTGTAATCCTTGTATTTCTTCTTCTTTAATTCCTTTTCCCCGAGGACAATCTTGAATATAGTGACCAGGTTTCTTGCATTTGTGGCATAGCCTTCTCTTATAGTCCTTTGGATGAGGAATCACTTTGCTCCTTGAGGATTTTCCAGCGACCACATCTTGAGAACTTTTGGAACTTCTTCACGGCGGTGCTAGCTCTGGCTCAATTCTTGGGATCACCAAGGCTACTACGAGTCTTCACATTCAGATTCGAGACACTGCCTTGGCCTTGGGCACGTGATTTGACATAGCTTGAACCATAGAGATCTCTCTTTTCAAAATTTGGAACTCATGAGTATTTATCCTCTCGAGGATATCGGCGGGATCAAGTGACTTGTAGTCGACACATTCTTGTATCATCGAGTGCGGAGTATCAAATGAGGAATCAGCGATCTCAACAATTTCTTCACCACCTCATGGGCGGTGATGTCGGTGGCACCAAGTGCTTGAAGCTCATTTGAGATGTCGGTGAGGCGATCGAAGGTTTGTTGAACATTTTCATTGTCGAGTCTTTTGAAGCGGTTGAAGAGATTGCGAAGAACATCAACTCGAGAGTCACGCTGAGTTGAGACTCCTTCATTACTTTGGACAGCCTATCCCAGATAAGCTTAGCAGTCTCCAAAGCACTCACTCTTCCATCATGCATGGCGACCCGACATCGGGCGGTCGACCTCTGTGTTGTTGTGCCATCCACGGATCATATCTTTGGCACACAGTACATCAATGTATATATCAAAGTGCAATCACATGTATAATTAACGTAAAACTGATATATACCTCATAAGTTTCAGCGAAACAAGTAATCGGGTGTGGAGTCCCATCAACGCCATCGGCGAGTTGAGTGTAGACCGTAACCACATGCAGTATTCTTACTCGTCGGAAGAAAGTATACGCAACATGATACGTTGCAGCCGTGTAAGTCGATACATTGAATGTACCGGCAAGATCACAATAAAAAAACAGATGATAAAACTATACTATATGCAATATGGCTTTGTGGCTCGTATGCAGGGGTTTTTGCGTAAAAGCTGGTTTTATTTTCCCTACATCAAAGGAATAAATGAAGTCTGTACTATGGAGTTTTCTATCATGACATGGTTCCGCCAACCGATGTCTCATAGCCCAAAATCATCATAAGTTGCCCACAATTAAGTTATCAATCCGGTGTTGAGAGTTCGAGATAGATCCAAGTCGGATGCTCAAATTGTCCGTAGCAGGGGACACGGCTAATCGATTAGGTTTAAACCCTCTGCAGAGGTTTGTACACTTTACCCGCAAGATTCGATCCCTCTCTTTACGTTCTCGCACTTGAGGTGTTTGAGAACAAGATGACCGAAACATGGTCTTCGAAGAGTTCCTCGACCTTTGTCGGTGCTCATCCAATCCTACCGTAGTTCTACATTTGCTAGCACCGCCCCAGCGAGTCACCACTAAGGTCAACCAAGCGAGCCCATAGTGACTTGCGGTTGCACGAGTAAGCTTCGGGCATGAAGTATTCTTCCGTCTCTTTGAGCCTCGTGAAGCTTTCCGCAAGATGTCATGGCGCTTCTCCATGCATCCGGCCAACCCTTTGGTTTCTCCAGGTGCCCGTCAACCGTCCTTCACCCGAGAGTGTGTATTGAATTCTTGTCTCGAGTCTTGAAGTCTTGAGGCCTTGAAGATGTAGTCCTTGCAGATTCCATCATGGAGTTGTCGTCATTGGCGTAGATCCTCCATTCTCACACCACTCCGAGCACTCATACCAACCCGTCTACTATAGCGTAGCATTAAAATAAATAACGTCCGGGCTTGGTAGCAGGGTGATGGGTTCCTACCTCATGCATACTACTCAACTACAAGAATTCAATATCACTCTTTGGAGGATTGTTGCAAAGATGCCACTGAATGCAATAAAACATAGGTATGAAAGCATGGTCAAAGTGAACTTGCCTTCTTGACGATCTTGAAAACTAGGGACTCGTGGTAGCAAGCCGCACTCCGGAAATTCTACGAGGCAAACAATAACCATAATAAGCACATAGCATATGATCACTTAACACAATAGCATAGTAACATAACACACCAAAACAAACGAATCAAAACCCAAAGGAAAACTCGAAGAAATCCAACTCAAAGTTTTCCTACTTCAAGCAACAACTAAAACTAGTTTTTCATAACAAAAATTTTCTTAACAGAACCTAAGCAAGGGTTTATGCTACCTAACAGAAAAGAATCCATCATGCAACTAGGAGCAAAAAGAATCATCTTAAAAGCTATTTTAAAACTCCTATTAGGCCTAATTCAAATTCTATTAAGAAAAATAAAATAAAGGTTTTATTTATTATAAATAAAATTTCATGCTCTAAAGTGACAGAAACTAACCTAGAATAATCTATCACACATGAAAAATAAATTCATTTGCTAATTAAAACAATAGGAAAACAGTAGCTAGTTAATTAATTAAAAATAACATGATTCTGATTAAAACTATTTTTTTATTAATCCTAAAATGCCCAAATAAATTCCTACGGTTAGGCAATGTCAAAACAAAGTTGTGACAAAAGAATCACTAAAAATAATATTCCTAACTCATTTTATAGCAGATTTACCATTCTGTCTAAATCTAAAATAAGGCAATTTTAAATAATTTTAAAATAGCTAATTATATTTTTACAGAAACTATAAGAAATTTGCAAACCAACAAAAAAGAATCACTTAAAAATATTAAGTATATTAAAAGATATGAATTTTCAAATCTGAAACTATTCTGTTAAAACAGAAAACGAAAATAAAAGAAAAACAGGCTAATGGGCCTATATAGCGCTTCGGCGTAATATAGCTAAAAGGGCCTAGGGTTTAAGCGAATCGGCGGTCTAATAAAAAAACCTAACTAAAATAAACCGGAATAAAAACAGTTCACTAAACCTAAACCTAATAAACCATACCCCTTGAGAGAATCTAATCTAAGCCGTAGGCTCTACATCTAACGGCGAGGAGGACTCGTGGCTTACCGAGACAGACGGCGGCGGCTGGCTCGGGCGGCGAGTGCTCCAGCGTCTCCGGTGGTCGAGGCGGCGGCGGGAGCTCCGCGGGTCTTGTGTGACGAGGTGGGTTTGGTGGAGTCAGGCGAGGTCGGGGTGGGGTGGGCGTCGGACAGAGTTAATGGCGGCGGCGCTCTCGGGCTCGGTGGGGTTTCTTGAGGAGGAGGCGTCGGGTGAGGCGAGGGAATGGGGTGAGGGGTATTTATAGGCGGGGTCCTCGACTTGGGCGAGGGCAATCGGGGAGGATTCATGGCGAATCCGGATCCGCAGAGATCCGGGATGTGCCAGGCGGGTGGCGTGGGGCGAGGAAGAGGAGGTGGGGTCCGCTTTGTCGGTGAGAGGAGGGAGCGTTGCGGTCGGTCGACCAACGCAGGAGGCTTCAGGCGGGCGCTCAGGCGTGGGCTCATGTTGGGCAGCTCGACCGTTAGCTAGCTAGCTGGTGGGCCGCTGGGTGTTGGTGGGCAGTTGGCTGGCAGGCGCTTTTTTTTTCTTTTTCTATTTTTTATTTTTGAAAAAAAAAGCAGAGAAAATATATATGATATATAAATATTTTATATAGGACATATATATATCAAAATGATCGGAGAATATTCCTATCATTTGAACATTTTTCGAGGACAAAATCCAAACTTTATAAAAATTCATTTTTTTTCAAAATTCAAATAAAACTCAAATTTGAATTCAAACTTTTTGGCAATGTTTTTCCTCTGATATTTTTGGAGTGTCATGTTTACTCCTCTCATACTTTTTCTCAAGTATTTATCAGGCATAGTTTTTGAAATGATTTCTACTTGCCAAAATTTGAATTCAAATGCCAACAACTCCAAAACTTCTGAAACTTCAAATGCCACTCAAATTCAAACAACATGCATAGATGCTTAGCTATAATTGTAAAACATTTCAAATAGGAAATTTGGGATGTTACACTGTCCTTTGCTCAGATGGCCACATATGATATTCTTCGCTTGAGAATCAAGCTGCTTGAATCTCTTCACATCGGTAGCGTTCGGTGAGGGTGAGACAGTGGGAACACCATTTTCCACAACATACCAGAGATCGTTATCAATTGCCTCAAGATGCATTCACATCTTATTCTTCGATGAAGGTAGTTTGTCCCATCGAAGGTAGGACAGCCAGCAGAGACCTTGATCATACTGCGGTCGACATAACTAAAACTCGGTGGTTAAACCAAAATCACACGAACAAGGGAGTACCTCGCTCGATACCAATTGAAAGTCGTTATATCGACTAGAGGGGGTGAATAGGCGATTTTATGAATTCTTCTTTGAGGAATTTGCGGTGAGGAAATTCCTTAGCGAAGAACTACTAGCAACGGAATAAGTACTTAGAAGTAAGCATATGAGAATCGAGGCATGATCATCATGATGAAATGAAGACACGCATACGAATGCTGAAAGCGTAATCACGAGGATAACACAAGATGAAGACAAGCGGTGAAGAAATTGGGCGAGGAAATTGAGAAAGTCTTGATCAAAGTATTCAAACACAGATATGAACAAACACTCAACACGATAATGAGGAAATGAAAGAGTTGAGAAATAGAACCAACAAAGTTGGTGAAGACAATGATTTGGTAGACCAGTTCAAGCTGCTGTCTCGGTTGTACTTACGGTTGGAAGCGGTGAGTATTTAAACTCGAGGACACAGAGTCCGGACACCCGATGGTGAGCACGCAGCTCGGGACACCAAGGCCTCACCGTATTCTCCTTGAACTAAGGTCACAGGACCTCGTCCAATCACTCGTGGTAAGACTTGAGCGACTTCCAAACCTTCACAGACTCGGTCACTCGGCGATCCACAATTCCTCTTGGATGCTCTAGACCATGGCGCCTAATCGTGCGGAAGAAGCACAGTCTTCAAAGGTAACAAGCGTCGGATCACGCAGGATCAATCTCTTGATGATGCTCAATCACTTTGGGTTTATAGGTGTTTGGGTTTGGGTTTTCCTCACTCGATGATTTTCGCTCAAAGTCCTCGGAGGATGGGATGCTCTCAAATGACAAGTGTCAGTTTCTCTCTGAGCAGCCCGACATGATAAGACATAAATGCCCTTCAATGATATGACCATTAGGTAGATAAGATATTTTGGGACAGGTGGCGGAAGACAACAACGATCGGAAATTTGACTCTCAAATTCCTCGGGGCTATCATGTTTCTCCTTGTGTAGGCAATCCGCCTTTGGCGAATTCCTAACTCCTCGGTCGAGAACAAATTCCTCGTGATGACAAAAGAACTTCGTCTCTGTCACTAAAGAAATTGTGAAGCTGTATGAGATTTCAATGGCTTCACTCGAAGGGATTGGTAGGTGTAGGATTTTGAGTTGAGCATCACATGGAAATTTTTCCTTAGTATTTCCTCGACCCCCTTTAACGATGCGGTGTTTCCTATGACTCAAGAAAGAAAGCGGAACTCGAAAACAAAATTCTTCACGCTTCATGTTCCTCAAATGAATACCAAGTCTTCAAGGTCACACCAATTTCTGCACTTTCAAAGTCTTGAAAGTCTTGAATACCAAAGTCTTGAGACGAAGAACTTCATTTTAGGAATTCAACTTTCTCTGTAAATATCAAACTCCTCATAGACTTATAGACACTGTGTACACTCATAAACACATTAGTTCTTTAACCTATAAGTCTTCAATACACCAAAATCACTAAGGGGCACTAGATGCACTTACATGGCGTCGGGGAGGCTGCGTAGGCCGGCGGCGAGTAGTTATCTGGTCTTGCGCCATCGAAGCGAGGAGGCGTCTGTTGGGCAGTGACCATGGGGAAGGTGATGTTGGGGTTGAACCCGCCAGGCGTCGCCGTCAGCGTAGCCAGGTGACGGCGTGCAGCCCGAGGTTGTGGCGACGACGAAAAGCCGGCGGAGACCCGGCGCTTTCTTTGGCTCCACAGCGTCTGAGCCGTGGCCGCCGGTGATTCATCATCCCAGCGAGATGCCTCGGTTTTGTTGCCGGCGCTCGCTTTGCTCCGCCTTTATCGACCCATGGCGCCACCTGTCCGGGCCTTCTTGGCGTTGGCCCTGTTCCGCCGGTCAGTGGTGACAGCCTCCCAGCGCTGAACTTCCGCCCTCCAGTCGACATTAGACATGCCCGGGGGCTTGGACGGCGGCGCCCTCTCCTTCCTCTGCTTCGGCTGGGTGGTGGCAGCGGCGGTGGCATCCGTCGCGGCGCGTGGGGGGCGTATGTAACATCCCAAATTTACTATTTGGAATGTTTTACATTTATAGCTAAGCATCTATGCATGTTGTTTGAATTGAGTGGCATTTGAAGTTTTGGGTTTTTGGAATTTGAATTCAAAATTTTGGCAAGTGGAAATCATTTCAAAAACTATGCTTGATAAATACTTGAGAAAAAGTATGAGAGGAGTAAACATGACACTCCAAAAATATCAGAGGAAAAACATTGCCAAAAGTTTGAAATTCAAATTTGAGTTTATTTGAATTTTGGAAAAAATGATTTTTTATGAACTTTGGATTCTGCCCCTGGAAAAATGTTCAAATGATAGGGAATATTCCCCTGATCATTTTGATATATATATGTCTTATATAATTATTTATATTTTTCTCTGTTTTTATTTTTCAAAAAAAAATAGAAAAGGGAAAACCCTCAGCGCCAATGCCAGCCTTGACCAGTAGCCGAGGCAACCCATGGCCTTGGCTGACCCGGCCCACCAGTGCCCGAGAGCCAAGCAGCTAAGCCAACCAACCGAGCCCTCGCTAGAACCTCCTTCCGCTCGGTGTTGGCCTTGCGCACCCACTCTCCCTCACCGGCAGGCGGGCCACCACCTCCTCTTCCCCCACGCAACAACCCCGCCGCCCGTTCGCCGGGATCCGTGAGATCCGGGATCCGCGATCTGCTTCGCCGCGTTGCCCTCGTCAAGCCGGCCTTGCCGCCCATAAATACCCCCTCACCTCATTCTCCCCTCGCCCCTCGCCTGACCCTCTCCTCCCTCCATGAGCCCCGCGGAGCCGAGCGCCGCCGCCGCCATTGACCTCGTCGCCGGCGCCCTAGACCACCCGAGCCCGTCGACTCCACGAGACGCTCCCCTCGATCGCCCGCACCAGCGGAGCCCTCCGCCGACTCCCCGACCACCGGAGGCGCCGGCCTTTTCGCCGACCGAGCCGCCGCCGCCGTCGGCGTCCGTAAGCCACCGGAGTTCACCTCCCCGTCCGATCTAGTCTCGGCGGTCAGTTAGAACCCAGAAGAAATATGTTCTTTAATTAAAACCAGTTCGGTCCGGTTCGTTCGGTTTAGTTTAAGTTAGGTTTTTTATTTAGATCGGCCCGATTCGTTTAACCCTAGGGCCCGTTTAGTTATATTACGCTCGGTCGTTAGTTAGGCCCATTTAGCCCGTTTTCTTTATTTTCGTTTTACATTTAACAGAATAGTTTCGATTTGAAAAATTTATATCTTTTATTCTACTTAATATTTTAAGTGATTCTTTTTTGTTGGTTTGCAAATTTCTTATAGTTTTGTAGAAAATATAATTAGCTATGTTAAAATTATTTAGAATTGCTTTATTTTAATTTTAGTCAGAATAGTAAATCTGTTATAAAATGAGTTAGGAAAATTATTTTATATGATTCTTTTTGTCCCAACTTTGTTTTGACATTGCCTAACCATAGGAATTAATTTAGGCATTTTAGGATTAATAAAAATATTAGTTTTAATCAGAATCATGTTATTCCTAATTAATTAACTAGCTCTTTGTTTTCCTATTATTTTAATTAGCAAATAAATTTATTTTTCAAGTGTGATAGATTATTCTAGGTTAGTTTACATCACTTTAGAGCATGAAATTTTATTTATAATAAATAAAACTTTTATTTTATTTTTCTTAATAGAATTTGAATTAGGCCTAATAGGAGTTTTATAATAGCTTTTAAAGTGATTCTTTTTGCTCCTAGCTGCATAATGCATTCTTTTCTGTTAAGTTAACCTAAACCCATGTTTAGGTTATGTTACGAAAATTTTTGTTATGTAAAACTATTTTTTTTTGTTGTTGCTTGAAGTAGGAAAACTTTGAGTTGGATTTCTTCGAGCTTTCTTTTGGGTTTTGATTCGTTTGTTTTGGTGGGTTATGTTACTATGCTATTGTGTTAAGTGATCATATGCTATGTGCTTATTATGGTTATTGTTTGCCTCGGTAGAATTTCCGAGTCTGAAGTTTGCTACCACGAGTCCCTAGGTTTGAAGATCGTCGACAAAAGGCAAGTTCACTTTGACCATGCTTTCATACCTATGTTTTATTGCACTTAGTGGCATCTTTGCAACCACCTCCATAGTGATATTGAGTTCTTGTAGTTGAGTAGTATGCATGAGGTAGGAACCCATCACCTGTTACCAAGCCGGGGCGATATTTTATTTAATGCTACGCTATAGTAGGCGAGGTTTGGTATGAGTGCTCGAGTGGTGTGAAGAAGGAGGACTCTCGTCAAAGGCGACAACTCCATGATGGCATCTGCAAGGACTGCATTTTCAAGGCCTCAAGACTTCAAGACTCAAGACAAGAATTCAATACACACTATTGGGTGAAGGGCGGTTGTGGGCACCTGGAGAAACCGATGGTTGGCAGGATGCATGGAGAAGTGCCATGACATCTTGCGGAAAGCTTCACCCAGGACTCAAAGAGCGGAAGAATACTTCATGCCGGAAGCTTACATGTGCAACCGCAAGTCATTATGGGCTCTGGCTTGGTTGACCTTAGTGGTGACTCTGGCTGGGGCGGTGCAGCAGATGTAGAACTACGGTAGGATGGGATGAGCACCGGACGGTGGTGGAGGAACTCTTGGAAGACCATGTTTGGTCATCTTGTTCTCAAACACCACGAAGTGCGAGAATGTTAAAAGAGGATCGAATCTTGCGGGTAAAGTGTACAAACCTCTGCGGAGGTTAAAACCTAATCGATTAGCCGTGTCCCGATTACGGACAATTTGAGCATCTGGACTTGGATCTATCTGGAACTCTCAACACCGGATTGATAACTTAATTGTGGGCAACTTATGATGATTTTGGGCTATGAGACATCGGTTGGCGGAACCATGTCATGATAGAAAACTCCATAGTACAGACTTCATTTATTCCTTTGATGTAGGGAAAATAAATCAGCTTTTACATAAACAAAACTCGAATCTGAGCCACAAAGCCTTATTGCATATAGTATAGTTTATCATCTGTTTTCTCTTATTGTGATCTTGCGGTACATTCAATGTCTTGACCTACACGGCTGCAACGTATCATGTTGCGATATATTTCTCGACAGTAAGAGTTACGATCTGAGGTTACGGTCTACACTCAACTTGCCGATGGCGTTGATGGGACTCCACACCCGTTTGATTGTTTTATTTGAGTATTATGAGGTATATATCATTTCGTTATTTATACATGTGATTACACTTTGATATATACATTGATGTCTTGTGTGTGCAAACTATCTTGATCCAGGATGTACGAAACACGGAGGCTTGACCGTCTCGAGGTCGGGTCGCTCTGAAATGGTATCGAGCACATGTTGATTGTAGGGCGTGACCCTAGAAATCGGAAAGCCCCTAGGACAGGATATCTCAAAACTTTATTTACAAAAGACTCTTACTTCTCATCTCTTGATAGACCCTCTCACCTCAAATAGTTAGAATATACCCTTATCATTTGATCACCGGAGGATCAATGAAGAGCGCTCAAGAAGGATTTGATATCGGAGGCTGATGACCCCTTGAGTAAAGAGGATTTCACCATGTATTAGAAGTATTAGAAGCTACAAGCAGTTGAAGACTCCGAAGACTTGAAGGATCTGAAGAATTATTTGACCTTTAGAAGACCAAACCCTGTTACATACTTACGTTGGATGCGACGATTTGTGAGCTGTCATTTGTTTGATGTTTTCAAGCAGACCACAGTAAAACTTGTTTCCTCAAAAAACTATTGTTTGTATTGTGTGTATATCCTCCCACCTCTCTCATATCTCATCCCAAAACTTTTGAACCCCATAGATGATGAATGAAGTTGGTGATATTCTCGGACGAAGACTCATTGGAGGAGAACTATGGATTGAACATGGAGAATCACTTGGGAGCAATTTGGTTTCAAGGAAGTATGAGGTCCAATCGCTCTTGATGATTTTACGAGAAAGTCTGCAACCTGGTGGAAAATGCATCAAGCCATACAAGGATTTAGTGGAGCAAGAACTTGGGAGGAATTCAAGAAGACCTGATGAGATCACGTCTCATCCGGAAGCACTATGATAACCGAAGAAGAAACCTTGTGCTGCAAGATTTGCGGAGAAATAGGACACACCGGGAGGAACACAAGGATGGATGCCCTCATTGTGAGGAGAAACACCCAGTTGAGGAATGCCCAACTAGTCGGGTGACTTGTTTCTTGTGTGAAGGAACCACCCACTACCCGACTCGATGTCACATTTACCCCATGGTGCAACAAACTATTCAGGAGCAGGAAGGAGAAATGAAAGAAGCCCTCCGAGAAGTTATGAAAGAACACATGATGAAGGAATGTGTTGAAGACCACGATGGAGAGGGCCTCAACAGATTTTTCTCAATGCACGCTATTCATGTGGAGAAGAAGGACATTTTCGCGATTGCACCAAGGAAAGAAAAGAGCATCGAGATATTTCCGACAATGAAGTGAAGTTTGACCCTCGGAAATAGAAGCTCTAACATTACGAGAGAAATCCGGGAAGAAAAAAGAAGGCAACCCGAGAACAACGCAATTTTTGCGAGAGAAGGACCTAAGTCATATCACATTACGGTGCAAGGATTTAGGTCATTACGCTAGTAAATGTCGAGAAAAGAAGCCAAGAATCCAAGGAGCCTACATAATCACAAAGAAGCCCGAGACATGTCGGAAGTCTTTTGTTTTCACTGCAAGGAAGCGAGGACATTATGCTACTAAATGTCCCAACAAGGCGAAAGCTGGAGTTGAGTAGTTGGAATTTTGATATGGATAATAAGAGTAGTAGAAAGCAATTTGATTTTCATGAGTTCAATGAGTTGAGTTATGTAATAGATTACTCGAGAGATTGTAATAGTTCATGACTCAATAAAGTTGTAATGTCACATGTTGAAAGGCTTTAAGGAGTTGTCATATTTTATCTTGGAAATTAATATTCGGATGAACATGGAAGAAAGTGAGTTGTGATGCATAAGCGGGAAATTGGAATTGAGTTTGAAGTTTTGTTTGGATGATATGAATGTGTGCCCGGAGATATGTACCTTATTACGAGCACCATTTTTGTTCTACAGCTGCAGATGGCGACCCTTACGAGTCTTTCCTTAAAGGTCGAAACAATCATGACCACGACAAGTGATCATGATTGCAGAAGATCTGAAGGACATGATGAAGCATATTCACCTTGAAGGAGATGCAGTCTACAAAGGCTACCCCTTCATGCAAAGGGAGTGGAACTTTGGTATGTGGAGGTACACCTCCACCATTTGAAAAGAGTTTGCCCAAAGATGATGGGGCAAGTACTTTTCATTTCACGTGTGCCACAAGCAACTTTCTTCGATCTTTGTTAGTGAAGCAGCCATGGAAGCCATCGCATGAGATCGGAGAGATACTTGAAGCAAGACTCCGTTATACTCGAGGGAATACCTAAGCGAAGTGCATGCAGAGATGATGGAGGTGAAGCTCAAGGCCACCACGATAAACGAAGATTGAAGATTTCAAAGGCGCATGTCGCACAATTCCAGTGGGGATGAAGAATCCTCAAGGAGGAAAAATGAATAAAGTTGGAAGTAATGTCCACCATACCGAACCATGTGGGTGGCGGCATTTGTAATAAACTTTTTGGAATTTGGATTCACGAAAAATGGTTAAGGATGTAATAAAAGATTGATATGAAAATAATGAGATTTATGGATAAGCTAGTGCATTTTTCTTTGGTGTCGTAGTACTCCGTAAAGCCACAGGATCAATGAAGAAAGAAATGTGTTATTCATGACGGTCCATAAAAGGAAGCTGGACAAAATAAGTTGGAGTTTGGTATGATCGTCACCACAAGAGTATGAAGGAAGAAGTACTATTGGATTTACAGGAGATGTAACGTTGGAATATGGAATCCTAGGAAGGATGAATTAAGCTTGTACAAGTGTTGAAGTGGGCCATAACCCACAGGCCCAGGATTTTGAAAAAGGAACAGATGTAACCTTGATAAAGGAATAAATTTGGAAGAATCGGTGATCCAATCAGCATAACGTTTAAATGCGAGGTTACGTAAAAACACGAGAGTGGTGAAGTAACGATAGATGTTTGCTCACTTGCGAAACCAAGGATTTACTCGAACCCGGTTCGAGAACAAGAGAAATTCTGCAATGCTTGTGAGTATGCCCAAGTGTTAGAATCGTGATCCTTTGTTTACGTATGTGGTAATGATTCAAATGCAGGATGGATTGGCCCCATACCGGAGACTTCTATCATGAACTATCATATGTTGATGGAAAATCAGAGAGCCTCGAAAACCATAGAAGAGTGTCGACGCGATAAGCCATAAAACCATAGAATGGTAGGATAATGGAACCCCTTTACAGGAAACCGTTGCCAATCGTAGGTTATACGGTGAGGTTCAACCCAGACCCGTTTTCTGCAGGAGAAACCATGAATTGTAGACCACCATGAGTATTTCGATAGTTTTCTAGAATGGACACGAACCTATCAACTAAGAAGATCCAGTCTCGGACGAACTTCAACTTTGACGAACCGACCCAAGATTTTGAGGAAAACTCTATGCTTCTGACAGAAGAGCGTTAATGAAGGAGCTATTGTAAGATATGTGAAGAGACGGATATTGTCGGCACCCCAGAGGAAGTATCTGAGTTTATTGGAACCGTAACCTTGTTTTTAAGTGTGGTAGCACCCCGACCTTCGACCAAAACTTTTGCTAGAAGACCCCAACCACTAAACCTTTCTTGCTAGCCTCTTGAATCTAGGGGCGAGATTCATTTTAAAATAATGGTAGGTTTGTAACATCCCAAATTTACTATTTGGAATGTTTTACATTTATAGCTAAGCATCTATGCATGTTGTTTGAATTGAGTGGCATTTGAAGTTTTGGGGTTTTGGAATTTGAATTCAAAATTTTGGCAAGTGGAAATCATTTCAAAACTATGCACGATAAATACTTGAGAAAAAGTATGAGAGGAGTAAACATGACACTCCAAAAATATCAGAGGAAAAACATTGCCAAAAGTTTGAAATTCAAATTTGAGTTTATTTGAATTTTGGAAAAAATGATTTTTTATGAACTTTGGATTCTGCCCCTCGAAAAATGTTCAAATGATAGGGAATATTCCCCTGATCAGTAACATCCCAAATTTTGGAATGTTAATATAATTAATTGAATTGTTTGTTTGTTTGCTTGAGTGAATTAAACTTGAGTGAAATTTGAACCTTTTCAAAAACTTTTGAATGAGAGGGAATAAAATGACTTTCCCTTCTCGGTAAATTCAAATTCATCCTATTAAAATCAATGAGAGAAGATGACATGACTTCTTCAACTATAAAGAATTTGAGCGGAGTTTTGCAATTTAATTCTTTCAAATATTTGCACTTGCTTCTCTATTTTTCTTCCCGAGAAATACCCGAAAATAAATTCTTGCAAGCAAGAAAGAGCGGAGGAAAATGACCCTCAAAATCAGGGGCATTTTGAAAATATTGAGCCAAGAAAAACCAAAGTTTTATTTAAAAATTATTTGCAAAAAGAAATAAAGCCTTTAGGGATTTTCTGAAAAACATTTTTTAAGTTTTATTTTGGCCGTGGAATAATGCTCATCATCTACATTTTATTTTTACGATAATTTTAGTATATAAAAACTCTTTATTCGAATTGATTTGATTTCCTTTTTATTGTTTTAGTTTCCTAATTTTAAAAATAGGAATGGAATCGTTTTATTAGGAAAAACCTGCTGGCCCATTAAGCACTTTCCTATTCTAGCCCAACAAGAGATCATCTCCTTCCTGTTTCCTCTCACGTTCTGAAGCTTTCCATGTCCATGGAGACAGAAATCTCCACCTTCCCGATCTCCTCGTCTTTCCATCCCAACGCCTCCCGAGACCGCCTATAAAACCCCTCCTCTCCTCGTTCCATTTTCCCATCACCACGCCCCCCTGCCCGTAGCCTTCTCGCCACCGTCCTCCTTTTCCTGCCTAAAGCGCTCACCGGGAGCTCTCCTGGAACCTCCCCATCGCCCAGGCGCCACCTCCCCAGCGCCGACCCCTCCTCCGCCACCCCACCCTGCCATGGCGACCTCGGCCCCTCGCCGAGCAGCCCTCCACATCGCCGTCTCCTTCCTGCCATCTCTGCCTCACGTCTGGTAACTCCGTTTTCGTTTTCAGATTTATTCCCGTAACAGATTTAGTTCCGTTCTTGTTTAGCTTATAACTTTTGATCTAGAAGTCCAATGATGCTGATTCTTTTTGCGTTAGATCACAATTTTCTTTTAGTTTCCAAAATATATAATTTGTCTATGTTTGGATTTATAAAAATTGAGTTAGATCAGATTTGAATTAAAGCTTGTTTTGCTTATTCGGGAGTTTAAAATAGATTTTATTTGATTCTTTTTCTACTGATCACTAGTGATCATATTTACCAGTGGTAAAAACTTCAAAATTGTTTGAGTATTTTAGCTTATTGTTTCATGTAAAACAAATTCTGTTTTAGTTCTATTGAATTATAGCTACTTCTTTTCTATAGTTGTTTTTAAATTATTTTATTTTATATTTCAGAAAGTTTATGTTTGGTTTCTATTAGTTAAACAGTAGGTGTTCAACAAGTTTTTATATTTATTTTATTTTGTTATCGTGAAATCAATTCAAGTTAGCTAATAACTTGCAATGGATTTCTCTCTGTTTTAACTCCCAATTGAAAATACTTTCAAAATAGCTTTATGAAAAAATACTTTATTTTTTCTTTGTCTTAACTAAATTTATATTTTATTCTCTGTTATTTTAGTGTTTTATTTTCCGTTAGACAAAACTATTTTTGTGAATGTTGTAGAAGAAGACTCCCTAGTTTTATTTGAAGTTCCTTGATTCTTATTAAGCTCTCTCTTTTGTTTTGATTGTTAGTGTGAGTGCTTATGTGAATGATATGTTTGTTATATAGATTTCATCGAGAGTGACGAGTAGTCTATCAAGTTATTTCTTGAGAACGATAATTCTTCTTCGTCAACATCACCGAGCAAGTTCACTTTGACCATGCTTTCATACCTATGTTTTATTGCATTTAGTGGCACCTTTGCAACCACCCTCAGTAGTGTTATTGAATCCTTGTAGTTGAGTAGTATGCATGAGGTAGGAACCCACCCCCGATTACCAAGCCGGGGCGATATTTTATTTAATGCTACGCTATAGTAGGCGGGGTTTGGTATGAGTACTCGGGAGTGGTGTGAGAATGGAGGATTCTCGTCAATGGCGACAACTCCATGATGGAATCTGCAAGGACTGCATCTTCAAGGCCTCAAGACTTCAAGACTCAAGACAAGAATTCAATACACACTCTTTGGGTGAAGGATGGTTGTGGGCACCTGGAGAAACCAAAGTGGTTGGCGGGATGCATGGAGAAGCGCCATGACATCTTGCGGAAAGCTTCACCCAGACTCAAAGAGGCGGAAGAATACTTCATGCCGGAAGCTTACTGTGCAACCGCAAGTCATTATGGGCTCTGGCTTGGTTGACCTTAGTGGTGACTCGGCTGGGGACGGTGCTAGCGGATGTAGAACTACGGTAGGATTGGATGGAGTGCAGACGGTGGTCGGAGGAACTCTTTGGAAGACCATGTTTGGTCATCTTGTTCTCAAACACTCTGAAGTGCGAGAACATAAAAGAGGATCGAATCTTGCGGGTAAAGTGTACAAACCTCTGCAGAGGTTATAACCTAATCGATTAGCCGTGTCCCGATTCACGGACAATTTGAGCCTCTGGACTTGGATCTATCTGGAACTCTCAACACGGATTGATAACTTAATTGTGGGCAACTTATGATGAATTGGGCTATGAGACATCGGTTGGCGGAACCATGTCATGATAGAAAACTCCATAGTACAGACTTCATTTATCCTTTGATGTAGGAAAAATAAAACCAGCTTTTACGCAAACAAAATTCAGAATCTGAGCCATAAAGCCATATTGCATATAGTATAGTTTTATCATCTGTTTTCTCATATTGTGATCTTGCGGTACATTCAATGTCTTGACCTACACGGCTGCAACGTATCATGTTGCAGATATTTCCTCGACGAGTAAGTGTTACGATCTGAGGTTACGGTCTACACTCAACTGCCGATGGCGTTGATGGGACTCCACACCCGTTTGATTGTTTCCGCTGATTATTATGAGGTATATATCATTTCGTTATTTATACATGTGATTGCACTTTGATATATACATTAATGTCTTGTGTGTGCCGACATCTTGATCCGAGGATGCATAAGAATACGAGGCTTGACCGTCGAGGTCGGGTCGCTCTGAAATGGTATCGAGCACATGTTGTTGTAGGACGTGACCCTAGAAATCGGAAAGCCCTAGGACGGAAATCTCTAAAACTTTATTTTCAAAAGGATCCTTTACTTCTCGTCTTTTCTGATTTTATCAAATAGACCCTCTCACCTCAAATAGTTAGAATATACCCTTATCCTTTGATCACCGGAGGATCAATCGAAGACGCTCAAGAAGGATTTGATATCGAGAACTGATGACCCCTTGAGTAAAGAGGATTTCTCCATTAGAATCTACAACAGTTGAAGACTCAAGACTTGAAGGATCTGAAGAATTATTTGACCTTTAGAAGACCAAACCCTGCTATACACCTCGTTAGATCGATGATTTGTGAGCTGTCATTTGTTTGATATTTTCCGACAGCCCCAAAATAAAACTTGTTTCTTCAAAACTATTGGTTGTATTGTGTGTATATCCTCCCCACCTCTCTCATCTCACCCTAAAACCCTTGAACCCCATAGATGATGAATGAAGTTGGTGATATTCTCGGACGAAGACTCAGCCCGAGGCGAGCTATGGATGCAAAACATGGAAAATCACTTGGGAGCAATTTGGTTTCAAGGAAGTATGAGGTTCAATATGCTCTTCAATACTTTCTGAAAGTCAGAACTGGTGGAACATGCATCAAGCCATATAGGGATTTAATGGAGCAAGAACTTGGGAGGAATTCAAGAAGACCCTGTTGAAATCACGTCTTATCCGGAAACACAATGATGCACCAAGAAGTAAACCTTGTGCACTGCAAGATTTATGGAGAAATAGGACACACCAGGAGGAACACAAAGATGGATGCCCTCATTGTGAGGAGAAACACCCGGTGAGGAATGCCCAACTAGCCAAGTGACTTGCTTCCTGTGAAGGAACCACCCACTACCGGTGCGGTGTCACATTTACTCCACGGTGCAACAAACTATTCAAGTAGGAAGATGGAATGAAAGAAGCCCTCAAGGAAGATCTAGAAGAACCAAGATGGTGAAAGTGTTGAAGACACGGATGGAGAAGGTCTCAACAGATTTTACTCAATGCTCGCTATTCATGTGGAGAAGAAGGACATTTTCACAAGATTGCACCAAGGAAAGAAAAGAGTATCCAGGATATTTCCGACAATGAAGTGAAGTTTGACCCCGGAGATAGAAACTCGATCATTCTAGAGAAATCCGGGAAGAGAAAAGGAAGGCAACCCGAGAGCAACACAATTTTTGCGAGAGAAGGACTTGAGTCATATCACTATTACAGTGCAAGGATTTAGGTCATTACGCTAGTAAATGCCGTAAAAGAAACCAAGAATCCAAGGAGCCCGCATAATCACAAAGAAGCCCGAGACATGTCGGAAGTCATTTGTTTTCATTGCAAGGAGGCAGGACATTATGCTATTAAATGTCCCGACAAGATGAAAGCTGGAGTTGAGTAGTTGGGACTTTGATATGGATAATAAGAGTAGTAGAAAGCAATTTCCTTTTCATGAGCTCAATGAGTTGAGTTATGTAATAGATTTCTCGAGTTTGTAATAGTTCATGACTCAATAAAGTTGTAATGTCACATGCTGAAAAGCTTTAAGGAGTTGTCATATTTTATCTTGGAAATTAATATTCGGATGAACATGGAAGAAAGTGAGTTGTGATGCATAAACAGGAAATTGGAATTGAGTTTGAAGTTTTGTTTGGATGATATGAATGTGTGCCGGAGATATGTACCTCATTACGAGCACCACTTTTGTTATCTAACTGCAGATGACGACCCTTTACGAGTCTTTCCTTAAAGGTCCGAAACCATCATGACCACGACAAGTGATCATGATTACCGAAGATCTGAAGGACATGATGAAGCATATTCACCTTGAAGGAGATCACGTCTACAAAGGCTACCCTTCATGCAAAGGGAGTGGAACTTTGGTATGTGGAGGTACACCTCCACCGTTTGAAAGGAGTTTGCCCAAAGAGGATGGGGCATTACTTTTCATCTCACGTGTGCCACAAGCAACTTTCTTGACGCTGTTCGTGAAGCAGCCATGGAAGCCATCGCCGGATCGGAGAAATACTTGAAGCAAGACTCCGTTATACTCGGGAATACCTAAGCGAAGTGCATGCAGAGATGATGAAGGAGAAGCTCAAGACCACCATGATGAAAAAGAAGATTGAAGATTTCAAGGCTCATGTCGCACACTTCGGTGGGATGAAGAATCCTCGAGGAGGATAAATGAATAAAGTTGGAAGTAATGCTGACCATACCAAATCATGTGGGTGGCAGCATTTGTAACAAAGTACTTTTGGAATTTGAATTTCTGAAAATGGTTAAGGATGTAATGAAAGATTGATATGAAAATAATGAGATTTTATGGATAAACTTGTGCATTCTTTTGGTCATAGTACTCTGTAAAGCCACAAGATCAATGAAGAAAGAAATGTGTTATTCATGACGGTCCATAGAAGGAAGCTGAACAAAATAAGTTGGAGTTTTGTTTTGATATGATGGTATGAAGAAAGCAGTACTCTGGATTCAAAGGAGGAGTAACAAGAGAGTTACTCAAGGATGATTTAAAGCTGCACTAGTGTTGAAGTGGGCCATAACCCACGTGCCCGAGATTTTGAGAAGGAACAGTTGTAACCTGGATAAAGGAATACACTTGGAAGAAGCGGTGATCAAATCAGCATACGTCCGTAGGAGGTTACGCAAAAACCTAAGAGTGGTGAAGTAACGATAGATGTTTTGTTTGGCTTGCGAAACCATGGATTTACTCGAAACCAGTTAGGAACAAGAGAAATTTCTGTAATCTTGGTGAGAATGCCCAAGTGTTAGAATATGTGATTCGATATTTACGTATGTGGTAATGGTTCAAATGCAGGATGGATTGGCCCCATACGGAGACTTCTATCATGAACTATCATATGTTGATGGAAAATCGATAGCCTTGAAAAACTTAGAAGAGTGTCGACGCGATAAGCCATAAAACCATAAAATGGTAGGACGATGGAACCCCATTACGTGCAACCGTTGCCAAGCGTAGGTTATACGGTGAGGTTCAACTCAGACCCGTTTTCTGCAGGAGAAAACCATAAATTGTAGACCACCATGAGTGTTTCGATAGTTGTTTAGAATGGACACAGACCCATCACTAAGAAGATCCGGTCTCAGACGAACTTCAACTTTGACGAACCGACCCAAGCTTTTGAGGAAAACTCTATGCTTCGACGGAAGAGCTTTAATGAAGGAGCTATTGTAAGATATGTGAAGAGACCTACATTGTCAGCCCTCGGAGGAAATATCTGAGTTTATTGGAACCATGACCTTGTTTTTAAGTGTGGTAGCACCCACGACCTTCGACCAAGACATTTGCTAGAAGACCCCAACCCTAACCTTTTCTTGCTAGCCTCTTGAATCTCGAGGGCGAGATTCATTTTAAGTAATAGTAGGTTTGTAACATCCCAAATTTTGGAATGTTAATATAATTAATTGAATTGTTTGTTTGTTTGCTTGAGTGAATTAAACTTGAGTGAAATTTGAACCTTTTCAAAAACTTTTGAATGAGAGGGAATAAAATGACTTTCCCCTTCTCCGGTAAATTCAAATTCATCCTATTAAAATCAATGAGAGAAGATGACATGACTTCTTCAACTATAAAGAATTTGAGCGGAGTTTTGCAATTTAATTCTTTCAAATATTTGCACTTGCTTCTCTATTTTTCTTCCCGAAATACCCGAAAAATAAATTCTTGCAAGCAAGAAAAAGCGGAGGAAAATGACCCTCCAAAATCAGGGCATTTTGAAAATATTTGAGCCAAGAAAACCAAAGTTTTATTTAAAATTATTTGCAAAAAGAAATAAAGCCTTTAGGGATTTTCTGAAAAACATTTTTTAAGTTTTTATTTTGGCCGTGGAATAATGCTCATCATCTACATTTTATTTTTACGATAATTTTAGTATATAAAACTCTTTATTCGAATTGATTTGATTTCCTTTTTATTGTTTTAGTTTCCTAATTTTAAAAATAGGAATGGAATCGTTTTATTAGGAAAACCTGCTGGCCCATTAAGCACTTTCCTATTCTAGCCCAACAAGAGATCATCTCCTTCCTCTGTTTCCTCTCACGTTCTGAAGCTTTCCATGTCCATGGAGACAGAAATCTCCACCTTCCCGATCTCCCTCGTCTTTCCATCCCAACGCCTCCCGAGACCGCCTATAAAACCCCTCCTCTCCTCGTTCCATTTTCCCATCACCACGCCCCTCCTGCCTGTAGCCTTCTCGCCACCGTCCTCCTTTTCCTGCCTAGAACGCTCACCAGAGCTCTCTGGAACCTCCCATCGCCCAGCGCCACCTCCCAAGCGCCGACCCCTCCTCCGCCACCCCACCTCTTGGCGACCTCGGCCCCTCGCCGAGCAGCCCTCCACATCGCCGTCTCCTTCCTGCCATCTCTGCCTCACGTCTGAGTAACTCCGTTTTCGTTTTCAGATTTATTCCCGTAACAGATTTAGTTCCGTTCTTGTTTAGCTTATAACTTTTGATCTAGAAGTCCAATGATGCTGATTCTTTTTGCGTTAGATCACAATTTTCTTGTAGTTTCCAAAATATATAATTTGTCTATGTTTGGATTTATAAAAGTTGAGTTAGATCAGATTTGAATTAAAGCTTGTTTTGCTTATTCGGGAGTTTAAAATAGATTTTATTTGATTCTTTTTCTACTGATCACTAGTGATCATATTTACCATGGTAAAAACTTCAAAATTGTTTGAGTATTTTAGCTTATTGTTTCATGTAAAACAAATTCTGTTTTAGTTCTATTGAATTATAGCTACTTCTTTTCTATAGTTGTTTTTAAATTATTTTATTTTATATTTCAGAAAGTTTATGTTTGGTTTCTATTAGTTAAACAGTAGGTGTTCAACAAGTTTTTATATTTATTTTTATTTTGTTATCGTGAAATCAATTCAAGTTCGCTAATAACTTGCAATGGATTTTCTACTGTTTTAACTCCCAATTGAAAATACTTTCAAAATAGCTTTATGAAAAAATACTTTATTTTTTTCTTTGTCTTAACTAAATTTATATTTTATTCTCTGTTATTTTAGTGTTTTATTTTCCGTTAGACAAAACTATTTTTGTGAATGTTGTAGAAGAAGACTCCTAGTTTTATTTGAAGTTCCTTGATTCTTATTCGCTCTCTCTTTTGTTTTGATTGTTAGTGTGAGTGCTTATGTGAATGATATGTTTGTTATATAGATTTCATCGAGAGTGACGAGTAGTCTATCAAGTTATTTCTTGAGAACGATAATTCTTCTTCGTCAACATCACCGTGCAAGTTCACTTTGACCATGCTTTCATACCTATGTTTTATTGCATTTAGTGGCATCTTTGCAACCACCTCCAGTAGTGATATTGAGTTCTTGTAGTTGAGTAGTATGCATGAGGTAGGAACCCATCACCCTGTTACCAAGCCGGGTCGATATTTTATTTAATGCTACGCTATAGTAGGCGAGGTTTGGTATGAGTGCTCGAGAGTGGTGTGAAGAAGGAGGACTCTACGTCAAAGACGACAACTCCATGATGGCATCTGCAAGGACTGCATTTTCAAGGCCTCAAGACTTCAAGACTCAAGACAAGAATTCAATACACACTACTGGGTGAAGGGCGGTTGTGGGCACCTGGAGAAACCAGTGGTTGGCGGGATGCATGGAGAAGCGCCATGACATCTTGGAAAGCTTCACCCGGACTCAAAGAGACGGAAGAATACTTCATGCCGGAAGCTTACATGCAACCGCAAGTCATTATGGGCTCTGGCTTGGTTGACCTTAGTGGTGACTCTGGCTGGGGCGGTGCTAGCAGATGTAGAACTACGGTAGGATGGGATGAGCACCGGACGGTGGTCGAGGAACTCTTTGGAAGACCATGTTTGGTCATCTTGTTCTCAAACACCACGAAGTGCGAGAATGTTAAAAAGAGGATCGAATCTTGCGGGTAAAGTGTACAAACCTCTGCAGAGGTTAAAACCTAATCGATTAGCCGTGTCCCGATTCACGGACAATTTGAGCATCTGGACTTGGATCTATCTGGAACTCTCAACACCGGATTGATAACTTAATTGTGGGCAACTTATGATGATTTTGGGCTATGAGACATCGGTTGGCGGAACCATGTCATGATAGAAAACTCCATAGTACAGACTTCATTTATTCCTTTGATGTAGGGAAAATAAATCAGCTTTTACGCAAACAAAACTCAGATACAGAGCCACAAAGCCTTATTGCATATAGTATAGTTTATCATCTGTTTTCTCTTATTGTGATCTTGCATCTTGATTTACTACGGCTGCAACGTATCATGTTGCGATATTTCCTCGACGAGTAAGAGTTACGATCTGAGGTTACGGTCTACACTCAACTGCCGATGGCGTTGATGGGACTCCACACCCGTTTGATTGTTTCGCTGAGTATTATGAGGTATATATCATTTCGTTATTTATACATGTGATTACACTTTGATATATACATTGATGTCTTGTGTGTGCCGAGATCTTGATCCGAGGATGGCGAAACACGTAGTCTTGACCGTCGAGGTCGGGAATTAGCTCTGATACTTCTTGGCAGACATGGCGGCCGGTGGGAGGGAGGAGGAGGAGATTGGCGGGAGCACTACTAGAAAAAGGGCTATAGATGGGATTGACACTAATGGCGCACCAGACAAGCGGTGCGCCATTAGTATATACTCCCTCCGTCCGGAAATACTTGTCATCAAAATGGATGTATCTAGAACTAAAATACATCTAGATACATCCATTTCAATGACAAGTATTTCCGGACGGAGGGAGTACTAATGACGCACCACCTTCTGATACGCCATTAGAGTTGAAACTACTAATGGCGCACCTTGCCCAAGGTGCGCCATTAGTATCAATTTTTTTTTTGAACTAGTGCGCCTGTCCAAACATACTAATGGCGCATCCAGACTCAGTGCACCATTACTAGTTGTAACTAGTAATGGCGCACCTGTTGGAAAGTGCGCCACTAATGTTGTTTTTTTATTATATTTTTATTCCTTTTTTGCAAAACTACTAATGGCGACTGTTCCACCGCGTCGCATTACTAGTTTAAACTAGTAATGGCGCACTTTGTGAACAAAGGCGCCATTAGTATGTTTTTTGCAAAACTACTAATGGCGCACCACCGGAAGGTGCGCCATTAGTAACTGGATTACTAATGGCGCATTTAGAGTTGGAGCGCCATTAGTAAGTGGGCAGCAACAAGATATTTTGGACAGCCTCTCCCTACCCACACTCACTTTCTCCCCACTTCATTCTCTCCACCTCCTCCTTGTCTCGGGTGCCTCCTCTTTTTCACCTCATTTCCACCATAGATTCATTCAAATTAAGTGGTTAAATTACCTTGTTTTGATAGGTAAGTAAGGGGAAGCTATATTTATGTTGTTCTCCCTACAACAATGTGCACATGCACTTTTTATGGCCTAGCTAGATCTATGTATGTTCGTGGTGTTGCATATGTTTGTGGTGTTGCATATGTGTTTGTGTTTGAGGTGTACGGTATTTGAAATCGATAGTTGCCAATATTTTGCGGAATGTTGATTCATATCCGTTTCAAGAGAATTTTGGCATTAAGCATTCTTTTGGTCCTATTTTTAGGGAAGTCATGCGAATTTTTTCTTGGTTCTAAAATATCGTTTTGCTCTACCCTTGAGCGACCATAGTCCGCATAATGACCGAAGGCATCGTGAATAGGTTTTGAGGTCCGCGAAGGCGAGATGCTTCAAAAGAACAAGACGGAGATAAGATGTCCGTGTCGAAGATGCAAGTGAAGAGCCTTATTGCGGACCCGGATTAAGGCAAAGGGGCCCACTGCTCTTCTGCGTGGTTTCATGGATGGCTATCGGTGGCAAGGTGATGAAGATGACTACTGAAGTCGTCCATGGGGCCGTGCAAGAAATGAGGAAGGGCAGCAAGACAACCACCGCGGCTCGGTAGGCGAGAAGACGAAGAATCCCGGAGATGATCACGACGGTGATCTTGTATACGATCATCATGTAGAAGATGCAGGACATGATGATGAGGAAGATGCGGAGCAGACGACGGGCATGATCATGAAGATGATGATGCGGCGGAGCGACGACATTGGACCATCGATGGGCTGGGTGCAGGACCCTCATATTCAAGAGCTGCTTCTCAAGCGGACGGATAACGCAAGAGCTGCCGCCGAGAGAAAGCCAAGATGGATCAACTTGAGTTAGACGCGGTTACTCCATTGTATGAAGGATGCAGGCCGAGGATACCGCTTTGAAAGTAACGCTCATGGCTCGGAGATGAAGGTAAAACACAAAATGACCGACGCATGCTTTGGCGAGAACATGTCATTACGCACTAACGTCTTCCCAAGGGGAACAAGTGCCCACCAGTTTGGAGGAGGCTAAGAAAATCGTGTGTCCTCTGGATTTACCGCACGTGAAATACCATGTGTGCATGAACAATTGCATCATTTATCGGGACGAGCACGCTGAGTCTACCATATGTCCGGTGTCTTGGCGTCACTCGATACAAGAAGAGGAAGAAAGCTCCTCGAAAAGTGGTGTGGTACTTTAGCAAAGCTCCTGCGTTGGCACGCGGATAGGGAGGAGAAGAAGCGAGAAGATGACGCAAATGATCCGGAGATAGATAAAAAGACAAGATGCCGAGTCACCCTAAGGATGCGAGCGATGGCAAGCGTTGAACTTCAAGACCCGAATTTGGGAAGGATCCAAGGAACATCGTGGTCGGGCGCGAGCACCGATGGAGTCAATCTGTTTGGCAGCCGAGAAGCACACATAGCTTTGGCCTGTGTTTGTGTGGATGTACAACCTTCCCCCAGTTGTGCATGAAGAGGAAGTACATTCACATGAGTATGCTAATTGAAGGGCGAAACAACCAGTGGAACGACATCAATCAGATCCGGGCTCTTTGAAAGAGGAGCTTGACACGCTATGGAAAATGCCACCAATACGTGGACGCCGCAGAAAGAATATTTCCTATGAGAGCCGTGACCGCTCACGACGGTGCACGACTATCTTGGTTACGGATATCTCATGAGGCGGGTAGTCCACGGATTTTACGGATGCGTAAGGTGCATGGATGACACAATGTATCGCCACTAGATAGAGATCCGGGTCTTTGAAAACCGTGTTCATGGGACATCGAAGGTGGCTTCGCGACGATGACCCGTGGAGGAAACGCAAGGATCTGTTCGATGGTGAAACCGAACTCAAAACGCCTGTACGAGGAGCGGCGAGGAAATAGACAAGCTGTTGAAAATTGGAAAGACCGCCACCGCGGAAAGAAGCAAAAGGCGCCGAGCCGGAAAGAAGCGAAAGGCGCAGAGCAGCTGCTGAAGGTATGGAAAACGAGGTCATTTTACTCGACTTGCCGATCGAAGATCCACCGTGTGCCTCACAGCCTTGATGTCATGCATATCACGAAGAACGTGCGAGAGTCGCTTGGTACCCGCTCAACATGTCGAGAGGACCAAAGATGGGCGAAAGCAAGGGCGGACTTGAAATCAATGGGCATCGGCGGGAGCTTCACGCTAATGATGATGATGATGATGATGATGATGATGATGAGGCGAAGGGGACATAGTAAGTCGTCGAAAGGCAAAAGGCCAAGAAGACCGGAAATGACTACCCTCCCGTGCTTCACTCTAAGTCGAGGAGATCGAGCGTTTTTCACCGCCTCCTAGGAGTAAAACTTCCTTACGGTTACGCTGGGAAGATAAGCAGATACCTAGACCAGTGAAGCGAAGTTCGATGGGATGAAGTCTCACGATATCACGCGGCCGATGACGCAGACTTCCGGTTGCAATCCGTGGGATCATGGACGCGCACGTCCGTGAAACGCTATTTGGCCTATGCAACTTTTTCGACGCCATCTCGGAAGTCGATTGGCGTGAGGCAACTCGAAGGCTACAGGAAGAGATCGTGGTGATACTATGCGAGCTTGAGATGTACTTTCCACCGCATTCTTCGACGCTATGGTGCATCTGCTGGTCCATATAGTGGAGGATATCATCCAACTTGGGTCGACGTTCGCACAAAGATGATGCCGTTCGAAAGGATGAATGGTGTCATCAAAGGATACGTTCGCAACATGTCACGCCGAGAGGGAAGTATAGCTAGGGGCTTTCGATCAAGAGTGCATCTCCCATCGCACAAATTATCTAGGCATTGAGAACCTGTTGGTGCGCCCTGTCAACAGCACCTCGGCAGCTCATTTGGATGGGGTCACCGTGAGGGTCGCTTGAAATGCATGTCAACTTAGAGGGTCGACTCGCCGACTTTGAAAGAGCAAACCTAGTCGCGCTACAACACATAGACGTGATCGATCCTTGGGTGGTAGAGCACAAAACCTTTATTAAGAAGACGTACAATGATCGAGGCCAACAGAGGACGGACGGAGATATAATCAAAGAGCACAACTCATGTTTCACGCGTTGGTTCAAGCGAAGCTTCGTCGCACCCTTTACATGAGGATTCTTCCGCGGAAGAACAACTCATATTCGCTTTGTCACAAGGCGCCGAGCACAACCTCGATGACCTATGAGGCGCACGATATCAACGGCTACACATTCTACACCGAGGCCAAGGACATGAAGAGCGATGGTTATCGTAACTCCGGTAACGATGGAATCCTACACCGTAATGACAAGGACAGATACTACTAAGGATCGAGGAGATCTGGGAGCTGAGCTCTACCGAGAGAAGGTCCCGATGTTCCGTGTCGATGGACGAAGAGCGTCCGAAAAGAAGACCGGTATTTCACCACCATGGTTATACCCGGCCAAATCCAAGATCATGGCGCAAACGTCACCACTAAAAATGAGCCATGGGTACGGCTTCCCAAGTTGACCAATGCTTCTTCATTACCGACCCGTCAAAGCCCAGCCGTGTTGTCGGAGGAGAGGCAAAAGGAAGATCATCGGAATGGATGGAGTAGCCAATGAGCAAGACTTGACAAGTACGGCGACCCGAGGATCGAACATGACGACGATGATGAAGTAGCAAAGATACACCACAAGAAGAAGCAGGACCACCCTACCTAAAGGACGACGTTCCACGTAAGAACTCCATTTGCGAAAAAGAATGGCAAGAAGATTGTGAGCAGATAGCTAGCTAAGATCGATTGTATTTAAATCGTAGCCTTCATTTCTCGATTGTATTTCATGGGCACTTTTGAACTATCATGAATATTTTAAATTTCATGGACACTGATCTCGATCCCCTCCATCTCGATCGCTATCCCACTCGCCAGATCCGTCCCTCGCCGAAAGCACCCCGGTCCACCGTGCACGCCACGACCCCCGCACCCTCGATTCCCCTACTCAACCGCCGCCCGACCCCGCACCTCCCTACTCAAACGCCGCCGACCCCGCACCTCCCTACTCAACCACACCGACCCAGCACCTCCCTACTCAACCGCCACACCCCCGCACCCTCCCTACTCAACCGCCGCCACACACCCCCGCACCCTCCCTACTCAACCGCCATGACCCCCGCACTTCGCACCTCCCCGCTCCACCGGCATTACTGTTTGATGATATTTTAAAAACATTATTCTTGTCTTATAAAAAATATTATGTTATGATTTAAACAAGTTTGAACATATTTAAACTCAAATAAGTATCAAACAGCATTTTAAATGCATAAAAAATTGTGGAGCTCGAATCGAACCAGACCTCCCGTGTGACAACTGGTCACGACTACCGAGCTAGTAGAGGGAACTTGATGTGGATCAGGTCGTGGAAGATAACCTGTTGGCTCGAGCAGAAATCAAAAAAAAAATACTAATGGCGATCGAGGGGTGGTGCGCCATTAGTATTGTGCCGCCCCATCCATATTTCCTCCCCGCCAGCCCAAACCTATCCCTCTCTCTCCTCGCCTCGTCCTCGATCCCTCCCTCTCCTCTCCCGACGCCTTGCTGCCCGCCGCCTCGGCCTTCGACGCCGCCGACGCTGACGCCTCGGACGCCCGCCGCCTCGGCCTTCGCCTCAAGCGTCTGCGTCAAGTACTGCCACTCGCCAAGCGTCCGCCTCCGCCTCTCCCGTCGGGCCGGTGAAGCATCATACAGACTGCCTGCATCTGGCCGCACCTTCACCGACGCCACAGACTGCGCCACAAGAGCATTGTCGCTCCTCGTCTCCCTGCAATTGCAGTAGCTAGAAATTTATTTATTTACTTTGAGAATTACCCTTGGTGCGAAACCTAAATGACGGAAATCTACATAGTTCCTCACTCATGAGGCCGCAAGTGAGCAGCTTTGTTCCTTTCCCGCTGATCCAATCCACCTAATCTCGAAAGATTCAAAACCCGAGTTGATGTCCGCAATGATTGGGAAGAGGCTTGTCTTGTTTGTGCATCCCTGGGCCAAACGCTGGCCAATGCTTCACAAATCACAATCCACCTCTACTTGAACTGGGCCACCAAGATTTTCGCAAATTCCGGAGACCATGCATTAGGGCCAAAGCTTCGCCTTCATTCAAGCACTTTGGTCCAACTTGCTTGCATTAAGGAACCTGAACTTCATTTGC
The DNA here is from genome assembly GCA_021605205.1 of Aegilops longissima. NCBI lineage: Eukaryota > Viridiplantae > Streptophyta > Magnoliopsida > Poales > Poaceae > Aegilops > Aegilops longissima. The sequence continues at coordinate 56,648 of JAHIAM010001723.1, forward strand.
CGGGCTGCTAATCGGGCTCTCGATCCCCATATAGGTTTTGGCAAAGCAGTGTATTCCATTGCTTTAATTTTGTCATTGGGTGAATTGAATTCCTGCTCATATTTTATCGTAAAGGCTACCAACCCGAGACTTGCTGATGGTTTAGTAGGTTTTGGCCGACGGCAGTGTATCCCCATATAGGTTTTGGCGCAGTGTATCTCTCAAGTACCGTGCTCGCCATAGCATTAGCAGGATTTTGTTGCGTGTGTCCGTGTCACAATTGTTCAATGGGTTTTGGAGCCACCACTCCACTATCTTTCGAATCTGATCCCTTTGGCAACCTCCATTGCTTTCTCAATTCTTGGCCTAGTGCTCTGCTCTTTGTACTACAATCTTGTCGGTATTACAATCTCAAATGCAATATTACCCTCTGCAATTTCCAAATTTACATAGTACTAGTCTGTTAATACTTGTTTTGAGGGTACTTTCACTTCTTCTTTCCTGAGTTTTATTAGTGTACTTTTACTGTCCTCTATAGGTGACGTGTGAACCGTTGCTTATGCCGATCGACTTACCGACTACCTATTTAATTGGTTTTCTTTTAAATCTTATAGTTCCCGTTGATTATAAACTGGTCGGTCATGATCAATCAGTTGGTATTGATTTTGTCAGCAGACTTTGAGGTCAGTTTAACCTGTCATTTTTCAACAATACTCAACTATTTCAATCTATCGTTAATTAATGACGCCAAATTTTGAGACTCGATTTTGCAAAGAATCTTTGATTGATTCAATAGTTACGTGACGGTAGCCTAAGCTTGAGAGCATAATGAGTTAGTTTCAATTGAGATAAATTTTTGTGCGTGTGTGTGTGGGGGGTGCATAGGAACCAAAGAGTTGAAGACGCTTACGAAATATTGCTTCTTAATCGCAACTTTGATTAGAGCACTTGGTGTTCGATGAGTTAATCCTTGTGTACGCCTCTTGCACGCTCCAAAAGCTATGTAGGCTAATTCAATTTAAATTTTGTACTTGGGACCTGAGTACATCGCCTTACTATGGCCTCTCGATGATTAAAAAAATGATGATTACTTAGCAGTTAAGTCTTAACGTGGTTTGCATTCATTTGCAATTACACTTGTTTTTGCCTCCACTTGATGGAGCCGACGACTTCCGTTTATTCAAACGGGTCTTCTTGTTTTGCGGTGCTCATTTTTTTCTAAGTGCACCGCAAGATTTGTTCCTTTGTGCACCATAAGTAAAACTAGCTAATTTTATGAAAATGTATCATGTCACCGTCTGTGACTCTCTTTTAAGTCCACATTCATTGGTGGCTCGGTTAACTCCTAGGGTTTTAGCAGATTATGTATAAAAACATTACGATCCAAAGATTGCTTGTAGTGGTTTGTCCAAAATGTTGAATGATACCGCTTGGAGATGCATATATTGTTTCACCTCTTCACATGCCAATGTATTTTCCATGTTGTGATGGAGGCCTTTTTGCCTTGTCCACCCGAGAGGCCCTTGAGTTTCTTGGAATGTCGATTAACTTCCGCTCCAAAGAATTGGTACTCCATATGTCCTATTTTCAGCAAAGGTCATGCTGAAATTTTCCGTGAATTTTAGCATGACTTTGCTAAAAATAGGACATATGGGGTACTTGTGACTAATGCATGGGCCGAGGTACTTGTGACTAATGATGAAAGCTTAGGCTTTTAGTGTGCCTCGGCATCGAAAAACCCTCAATGATAAAAGCTTAGCTTTTAGGATGCCTCGGTGTCGACAAACCCTAAATGATGAGACCATGATCTTGTTCCTTGACAATAACCAACTTTTTGACCAAACTTTGTTCCTATTTAGAGAGAAACATGGCCAACAACGATGAGGCCGGGGTTGAGCGGCAAGGCATTCGGGAGATGTCCCAGAGATGGAGGAACAACCTCACTTGTATGAGGACGCCGCCTTCCCCACCGATCCCGAGACCACCGATGGTACCGCCGAGGATGACCCCACCGATGCTACCACCGATGGTCGCCGAGGATGCCACCAATGATGATGGCGGCGCACGCACGATGGCAGCCAACCAAGAGGCAACGGAAGGACTGGCGCCGACCGTGTTCGCACCCTCAAGGAGGAAGTTATCAAGTGGACTCGACGGAATCCAACGGCGCCCGAACGAATAGTCAAGGGGTACTCGCTTCACTCGGGTGCATTCTCCGAGCACCGCCTCGATCAACACCGAGAACCCGAGGCATCCCGACCGAGGGAATTTGCGCAACCTCCTCTTCACGAAGCTGCACGAACGATACAAGTTCCCGCTGAATTTGAAAACACAAGCCTCAAAGGTAATAAAGTGAACAATGCTGCCCTCACGAAGATGAGCAAGGCCCCATCTACTTGGAAAAGCAATGTGAAGAGAATGATCGAGAAAGGTGAGAGTTATGAGAAGATCAAGGAGAAAATCCTTCGATCACGAAGATGACTACAACGACTTCAAGATCAATTGCTCGAGCACCGCAAACTCCGAATCAAGTCGCTGGGGAAAGAAATGCGGAACTGAACTTAGGGAACACACACTCGGTCCCGGCGGTTCAGAGTGGCGGAGCCTATATGGGACAAGGAGGAGGCGGACCGTGCGAGCAAGGCCTACCGCCTCTTTGATAAATACGGTGACAAGCGCATCAGAACTTTGTCGGGGCCCGATACAAGAAGGACCGAAAACAAAGGAGCTTACCACGGATCCAAGACCGTGGCGCTTGAGCTTGTTCTCGTAAGGAATACACCCCCCGTAATTACCTCCATATGGTTGCATTCTAATTAATGAATCAAATTTTTAAATGGTTCACATTCCTTCCGCAGCGATCGAAAGCGAGCAGCGGGGTCGACTAAGAGCAACCCTTGGGACACCACTCTAAATAGGGCGTTGAATGTAATGAAGAACAAGGATAAGCTCGATGGTCGACATCACCGGTCGTGTGGTGGCAAAGGCTTGTCGACAAAATGGTCGTCATACTATAACACCTTTGGTGGGCGAAAGGAGAAAAGACCAGCTCGGAAAGCCGCGCGCGAGGTTCAAGAACTCAAGGCACAGTGGCGCGGATTCCGGAGATTGTCCAAGAGCAAGTGCAACAACAACTCGGAGCGACGATCACCGCCATTGTGCCTACCTTGATCGAGGGGTTGAGTGCGTGGATTGCGGGCGCCAACAGGCCGCGCCCGATTCCTAGCTTCACGGCCAAGAACTCGTTGAACGCGATGGTCGGGCCATTGGTGTCTCCGGCGGAGGCGGCATTGGTGTCTCCGACGCCGCACGGAGCTTAATGCACCGGTGTACGCCGCCGCCACCTCTGCGAGAAGCGGCCTCCGTTAATCGTGACGCCGCCGTTGGCGGTGCCTCGACATTAGCCGAGCTCGACGCCATCATCACGGTAACTAATTAAGCCTCTCTCGCCGAGGACTTCATCTCCTTGCCTTTGATTGGGCATCCCGACGCCCTACATGTTTTCGCAGGCGCCGCCGACGTTCCGTGCACTCTCCGCGCACTTCGTGAACAACGAGTTGGTCGATGCCGCCAAGGGCAAAATCGCTCAACCGGCAACCCCTTGTTCCACGGCACCGGATGCCACCCAACTTGTTTAGGGTTCAACTGGTTCGGTGCTGCCAGTGCGACGAGTTGTTACCTCCGATTCGACCCGTCGGGGCCGACGACGATGACGTGATGACCCTCGGCGCACCGCTCGAGCCCTGCCCTCGCTGGTCAAGAGCCGATTCGCTTGGGGTGGGGACACCACCCCAAAGACAACATCGCCAATCGTCTTGGCGCTAAGTCAGCCCTATGGCAAGACCGCCGCAACGGTGCGGACATCCCTATGCCATGGATCCAAACATGCATATGGCACGGGATCGTAACGACGACGACAACGATACATTTGGCAACGCCGATCAAGATTACTTTGCCGATCATGGGTACGGTGGCAACTTCATGGGGCTTCCATTCAAAACCCAACCCAACAAAAGACGGCGCGATCTAGCCGGTACCGCGGAGAAGCCAAGTTGCAACAGCGCTGCCGTTCGCTCTCTTCAGAGACGCCCACGGTGCCGACTTCACCAAGCCTCGAGATAGGCGAGGTGCGAAATATTATCAGCCCCAACACACTCAAGAAGGCGGTCTGTGAGCGAACTTGGTCCCATTACAGAGAAGAAGAAGGCACGCAAAAGAAAGACTAACAAAGGTGCGGGCCAGCCGCACCGAGTATGATCCGTGCTCGGGGCGGGCCACCTTCACCGAGGATATCTCGAGGAGGTGCATGTGGCGGGTAGGGCGATGCTACCGACAAATATGCTCAATGCCGCAACCGTGCTATGCGCGGAGTCTCGCATGATGTTGTTCTTTCTTTGGAGAAGCGGCGTCTTAGAGAGAAGGATGTGGCATACCCGGTTTTCGCGGCCAAGGTGCCGAGGGCAAGGGCTTTGTGGATAACTCCATCGGGCGTCGATCGTCCTGCGGTTTGATGACATCCACGCTATGTTGAACCTTCATCCGCTGCACTACACCTTCGCTCGCCTATTTTCGCCGAGTATGGAGATGCGGATCATTCGCGACAAGACCCCGGACATCGTGATAGTCGACCCCTTCTACATGCGTGCCAAGATCTTGGGCAGCGCCGGGGACCCGACAAGTCGCGAAGTTCTTACCTCAAGGCGCCATTCGCAAACCAAGATAAGGATAACTTCCTCGTGCCTTACTTTCCCGAGTAAGTCCTCCCTCAACCGCCCGTAACATATGAATTATTAGATTTGATCGTTTTCTTTTAACATTCCGTGTTTTCTGCAAAGGTGACACATTGCACGCCATCCTCCTAAGCCCCAAATATTCCATGGCCACATATTTCGACCCGGACCGTCACCGAACGTAGACTACACAAATGTCAAGAAGGTTCTTGATGATGTTCTCCCTGCCACGCCAAACTGGAGGCACCTTCACCAGCCTATTCGTAAGCACGGCAAGCACGTGTTCTCCCACAATACGACGTTCTCATTGTCAAGCAGTCATCTGGCGGTCGGAAGGGTGCCTACTACACCATCCATCACATGCGGGTGATCGTGACGGGACCATCATCAACTTCGCTACCGAGTAAACTCAAAGATTGGGCCGTGAGCATGTCGGCAATCCAGACGCGGACATCGACAAGAATTCTTTCGCATCCAAATGGAGTTTGCGGAAATCATCCATCAAGATGTCCTTCGTACTCGGGCAGTTCTACCTCGTAAATCAACCGTCCAACGGTGACATCGACACAATGCTACAAATGCAGGTGACAACGCCGTTATTTCATGACTCCCACGGTAGAGCGGCGGCTTCATCCACGCCCGGTCCCTTGAGTCGAGTCGAAGCGGTGATCTTGTGTCAGTTCTCAAACATCGATTGGCTCATGTTGTAATTAAACTTTAATGAACTTGTAGTATGTCTCTTTGGCTTCGAGAGTCGCTCAACTTAGATGTAATCGATGCTATTAATGTATTGCTTTTTCTTCCGATCGCTCATTGCATACTTATATATTGCTTATGTATTGTCTGTGAATTGGTACTAACGCTTACGCTTGGCTAGTGCATAGCGATGCCGCCGTATGTCGTGTACAAGGGTAAGGTTCTTGAGTTCACGACGATCGGGAGGAGTGTCGGAGACAGGTTCACCGATTCAGCGTAATGATTATAAAGGGTACACCACTAGGGCCGAGGCGAATCTAGATACGCCCGCTATCTAGCGGAGAGGGAGGAGCGTTGGAGGAACCGGATGAAGACGAAGTTTCATCGTGATGATGCTCATCGTGATGACCGCAGCTCTCTTCTATGTGATGGTAGTTTAGATGATCGATATCGACTTGTAATGTGAAGACAAACTCGCTACTCGCGGTCTCGAGACTTGTAATATAATGTTCTATCTTTGTTCGGTCTTTTCAATTCGGAGACTAATATGATGAATTGTATTCGGAGACTAATATGATGAATTGTATTCGAGACTAATCTTCTATTGTATTCGATGAATCTGTTGTTGATGTGTGTTGTCTATATTTTGTCCAATTATACATTTTGTAACCTATGCAAAAAACAGAAAAATAAAAATAAAAACCTAATATTCATACTAATGGCGATCACATAAAGGCGCCATTAGTATGCCAAAGGATACTAATGGCGATCATTAACAAAGGCGCCATTAGTATGCCGGGTTACTAATGGCGATCGTGTTGTTGTGCGCCATTAGTATGCCAAAGCACTGGCATACATGGCCCCCTGGGAGGCATACTAATGGCGCACTGTTGTATATACTAATGGCGGACTAATGGCGCATCTGAGGTCCGCCATTAGTATACCAGATACTAATGGCGCACCAGCGGTGCGCCATTAGTAAAATATACTAATGGCATGGCACTAATGGCGCACCACTAATCCGCCATTAATGGCCAAATTAGGTGCGCCATTAGTAGGCCTTTTCCTAGTAGTGGAGGAATGGAGAATGGGAGGGAAGCCGAGGGGGGGAAGCGAGGGGAAACGGCGAGAAAAGGGCATCCTCTCACCGACAAAGCGGCCCCACACCCCTTTTCGCTTCGGCCGGCGCCCCCAGGCGACCCCCGGGCGCTTGGGTTCGGCTCGGGGTCGTCGGCAGTTATTTCGGCCCAACCCGGCGCTAAATGAGATCCTGGGGGCGCGACTGGGCCGATTTTTGGCCGCTGGCACTAAAAGAACACCTTGAGGGGGCCTGTTGGGGGCGCGGCTGGAGATGCTCTAATTGCCATGGTGTCAAAATTTTAGTTGACATGCCAAAAAATATAAGATGACATGGCAAACGCATCTTAAGAGCAACTCCAATGGGGCGACCCAAACGGACGGCGATTTCGTTCGCTTTTTGTCCGTTTGGGTCGGCCACTACCGGCGCCCGCTTTTTTATATGGGTTATGGCATACCAACGCTACCGACCTATATGTGCTTGGCGTACGGCTAGCCACCCAATATTACATTGATTTGTATTCAAACATATTGTCAAACATAGTTCACCGAATAAAATAGTATAGTTTTACAAGCCGAATACAAATAAAAATGTTTCACATAGTTTTGCAAACAAATAAAATAAGATACATCTATTGGTTGCCAACATTAGCCCATATGCTCAACCAAATCATTTTGCAGTTGCACGTGAGTTTTCCAATCACACATGTCTTGATGAAATTGGGTGAACTGTTCAAACGTTGCCGCTACTCCATGCTCAGCACAACATTCTCACCTCAAATCGAAACCCTTGATCGTCACAGACGTTTTGGCGCCGTCTTTCACGATCATATTGTGCATGATCACACAAGCGGTCATCACCTCCCACAGTTTCAAGCGTTTCTAGGTATTAGCAGGATACCGAACGATGCCCCATCGAGATTGCGAACACCAAAGGCACGCCGACATCCTTCCTAGCACTCTCTTGCTCTTGGGCAAATCTTTTTCTTCTTCTCCGACAGGTTGGGTATTGTCTTGACAATAGTGGTCCACCGAGGATAGATACCGCCACCAGCAAAGATCCTTTGTCGAAGTTGTGGCCGTTGATAGTAAAGTTCGCGGTGGGCTGTTGCCTTCAAAGAAGCCTAGCAAACACCGGCGAGCTACCAAGCACGTTGATATCATTGTGTGATCCGGCCATGCCAAAGAAAGAGTGTCGATCCAGAGATCTTGAGACGCCACGACCTCTAGTATGACAAAGGCAAGCCCCGACATGTCCCTTATAACGCCCTTGCCAAGGTATGATAGTTCTTTCATTCCCGTGCATGCGCCTATGCCGCCAAGCATCCTCGAAGCCCTTCCGCATTCATCGCCAACAAACAGTCAGATCTTCACCGTCGGCTCTCTCAAGTAATCAGGGTCAAACACAGCAATAACAGCCTTACGGAACTTATACAGTGACTCTAGGCATGTAGACTCACTCATACGGACGTACTCGTCAATGAGATCACCGGGCACTCCGTATGCAAGCATTCGGATGGCGACAGTGCATTTTTTATAGGAGGAGAAATCGATATTGCCGACGGCATCCTCTTTGCACTCGAAATAGTCATCATAGCCGACCACCCCCTCTCTAATACGGTTGAAAAGATGCCTACTCATACGGAAACGGCGGCGGAATTTTTTATGTTTGAACAACGGATTTGTTGTATCAAAGTAGTCCTTTCAAAGAAGGAAATGCCCGCTCTCTCGGTTGCGATTCAACGCCAGAAGGTGGCCCGGAATGGAGCCACGGAACAACGTCACCGGTCGTTGAGGTGGTGATGGACCAACACGTAGCGTAATATCTCCTCCTCGTCGTCGGACGATTTAATCGTTGAGTCGCAAAGGAAATTGTGGAAAAGAACTCGTCGGCGGAGTCCATTTTCATACCTTGGCAACCGTCAACAGCTTGCGGGCGCCAAGAAGGAGACGGACGGCAGGGAGTCGCGGCGCAAGACGGACCAGCTTAGCTGCCTGTCGGCGCCCTACGAGTGGGCAGCGTCCGACGAGCGTGCCGGTCCGATCCGACCGGGCGGCGAGGGCGGCTCCTTGTTCATGGCGGCTGTGCGGTGGGGAGCGACGGTGGAAGCGGTTTGTTTCCCGTGGCGGTGGCAAGACGGCGTGGCGGGTGACGGGAGTGGGCGGCGTTGTTGGCGGATGTGGAGGCGGCGGCAATGGCGTAGTCGCCGCAAAAAAGCGGCAGCGGCGGCGACGGCGAGGCGGGCGGAGGTTGTTGGTAGGGGGTGTGGGGAGGCTAATGTGCCACCGACCAAATGGGCCCGGAGAGAGGAGAAGCGGCGTCTGTAGCGTCCGTCGCGTGTCCGCACCGACGCAAATCCGACTTAAAAATGGGCCGGGAATGGGTTGCCCGCAGACGAAAAGCGGACGCGCGTCCGTTTGGGTCAGCATGTTGGGCCGTCTTTTGTGTCCGCGCCGACCCAAACGAACGGCGGCGGACGAAATGGGTCGCCCCGTTGGAGTTGCTCTAAGTAACCAAGTCACCATGGGAAACACATCATAATTTGCCATTATTATTTTGTGGTCAAAAATATAAAATGTTGCCACTACAAAAAATGCAAACTAGGGAGCCATGAGTAGGAGTTTACAAGTTGTGCATTCCGTTGAGTGAAAAATGATCGGTGTTGCTTCATACTATTGAACATGTAGAGCATCAGGGCAAACCGTGAAAAAACTACAATATAGAAAATGCAGTACCTCTGTTTTCTGACCCACCTGAAGCTAGCTCCATGTGTTGCATATCCTCCCGAGATGGACATCTGTTGATGTTCCTTGCTTATTTGTGACACCGCTACATGCCATTTGCTGATGCTCCACAGCGTCGGCGCCAGTGCCTCCTCTCGACGCGCCCAGCACTGAAGACTCTGTTGCTGCTCAACCACGCCAGCGTAGGCACAGTCCTCTACTGCAACTCGCCCCCGAATAGGGCCATCATAAATCCGCCATTTGGCGCGTTCGTCTTCTCAAATCTCCATGGTAGTTGTGCAAATCGAGCATCTGCGCGCGCTACGGGTGCTGGGAGAGGCCTAAAGCTGGGAAAGAGACACGTTTGCCGGCGGCGCCCGTGAGCATTGAGTGGTGGAAGGTGGGGAGGCGTACATCGGAAGTGAGGGAGAAGACGATGACCGAGATCATGAGAGATGCAGTGCCATGGAGGATGGCCCGGGCATCCCGTAGATGGCCAGCGCCGGCGGCGGCGAGAGATGGGTGGTGGACTGGTGGGTGGGTGGATCGATTCGCCGAAGTGCATGGACTTGGGAAAGAGCAGAAACAAGGATGGGACAAGAAAGTGAGGTTGACTAACAGCTTCGGGTTAGAGATAACTCGTGGTGGCGGATCAATGGCATCGATGGGGTCGCGCAAAAAAGTTTTGTTAACATTATCATAGTTTTTTTGCCGATAACTACTCGGAGTGTGGCGTTTTGACATACGGGAGCATATACTCCTGGATTTTAAAATGTGTTCTAAACATATTTTGAAATGTCACAAAATTCTGAGAAAATTATTCTCGCGTATCTGACATTCTGCGTGCATACAAACTCGTTTCGTGGAAAACCGATAACTTTTGTGCCACATGCAAATAAACACAAAATTTAGTGTTAAAAAAGGCTTTTCATGAAACTTTTTTTTACCTTATTTACACAAGGCATATAAAATGTCGGTTTTTCACAAAACTTGGCATGCACACATACAATGTTGAGATGTAAGCGTAAAATTTGCGTTTGAAATTTTTTGACATTTTGAAATATGTTCTTCGACGGCAGGAGCATATGTTCCCATGTGCCAAAATGAATTTCCAATTTTAGTGATATTTCTTTTTTTTAAACATCAGTACAGACACATACGTCAGATATATACGCCAAGATACATCCACCCCTACTTAACGCATTAATTCTATCCCTACGAAAGACTTTCTAGATCTGCGCCAAAGATATCATCTTGACATTTTGGTGATATTTCTTAATAGTATAACTTGGTTATTATTTTGAGAATCACTCGTGACGCGTCATTTATTCATATGTTATGACGTACTCCCTCCGTCCGTTCACGACACTTGTTTTGGAATGGAGGAAGTAGTATGAGTTACCTGATTCCGTTATTGAACAGACCGTCATATGTACGATTTGTTTACGTCGAGGCTCGTACCCCCACACCCCAAACCAAATCCACTCGCAGAAAATTCATGGCTTCTGGCGGGAAGGGATTCAGTAGACGTATTATGCCAATTTGCTACCCAAATTCATATGCTCCGCTTTGATGTTACAGAGAACTGTATCGCAGCGATTATAGTTTCCGTTAGTGCTTCATTTTGCAAACTGATAATCATATAGACCAGATAAAAAATCGCCACGCAAATCCAGAGAAAAGGCCAAAACAAAACATAAACCTAACATTAGGTCATATCTTCAATGTCTACAATGTGCATTCACAAGGACTCAAATGCAAGTTACTGGAGCAAATCAGACAAGCTCCATGGAGACTTGCTCGGAAACGTTTCATGTTGGACAGTAAGTTGTCAACCGGCAGCTTACTCCACCTCTTCCAAGAAATCCTTGATCTCCGCTGGAGTTAGAACTCTGCATTTTTGTATGGTTCGTGTTACTAGTCAGAATGTAGACATGAATTTGTACTCTAATCAAAAAGCCCTATAATGGCAGTTACAACCAATAAAACGGGAGCATAGGAGCACAAACATATTGGACATATACTCAAAACAGCAGGCTACTTATGATGACATTGCATCTGATAATTATGTTGTAAACAGCATAAATGACTTTGTATACATACTTGAATTCACGGTCAGCTCGAATAACTCCAATTTCAATGTTGTTGGCAGAGATTTGACCTTCATATCTGCGAGTCCAAAAACAGTCAGTACTCAATATAGATACCGAATTGGCGACATACGTCATCTACTATAAAAATGTAGCTACCCTTCTTTCAGAGTCAAAATTGCAGTATGGATGGCATCATCAAGCTCCATATCTTCTGTGTATCTATAAGTAAAAGTTATGTCAGTTAAATCATATGATCATGGAAAAAGAAAGAGAGAAAAAGAACCTTGGCGACATACATGCTGCTTGTATTAATGAACGGATGGAAGATTAAACAGCATATAATGCAATTTATTATGATCATCAGATTTTAAAAAACGCACTGAAGCCTTAACAGTGACGAATACTAGTGCTAGGATAGATAGATCCTCCATCTACCTTTTCTCAAGAAAAGTCTTTGCATTTGACACATTTTTTCCCATAGCTGATGCTTTCCAGGAGAAGTAAGACCCTGATGGGTCAACCTAAAGAAACAATCAACAATGAGAAATCCAGCATTTTTATTAGCTTTTACCATAACAATATATGATGGATGAAATATCAGTCATAAGTAGATGAGTGGTAAACCCAATAATACACATCTGGTGCCTTATTGTTAAGATGCGACTGAATCTGGAATAGTGGGAAGGAAAATAGCAAGGTCTATCATGTGGGCCTTTGCACATACCTGATACAACTGCGGGCCATTGTCATCATAACCAGCAATCAACAGTGATACACCAAACGGTCTTACACCACTGCAGGAATAAGGTTATGAGTATAACACTGTTACATGGTATGTATAAGGAGTAAAATATAGTACTGGTTTCTAACATGATGCAGGCCTCGATAAGTATACATTTCTATAACATTCGCAAAAAAAAAGTATACATTTCTATAAAGTTTGAACTTAACGTTTGGCTGTCATACGCAAAAATGTTTGGGCTATCAGTCATCAGGGGAGTGGAGATTAATTGGCGAATGGACCGATTAACTGAATCACTCGCTAGTTTTTCCAGGGCCACACCAGCATATACCTAGATTATTCTACTTCAAGGAGTTCTCACACTCCTGAGAGGAGACAACGGAGAGATCAGCAGTGGAGGCAACGTCCCGGTGACTTGGGGAGAACTTAAGGCGGACAGGAAATGCAGACTCCAGCATCTACAGATGGAATGCAGTGGTGAGGGTGCTGTGTGTGTGGGAGGGGGCGGGGGAGTCCCTCCCAGCGTCCGGCCGAATCAACCAGGCAGGGGAGCGGGAGCATGCCCCAAATTTCCAAGCCTAGTCAAATTATTTCAACTTCTTAACACGATAGCACGGTAGTAGGGCCCACCAGGAATCCTAAGATCCTGAACTGCGACATTACCATATCACCAGCATATATGTATGTGGCCCCGCAGTCATCTACTTTAAGCCACTAAATGTGAGCCGTCTGATTAGAATGATCGAACGGTCCATAGGCTTTGCTATTGGTATTACTATATATAGAAATTATGAAGCAACTTGTTTTTCTTATAGCAATTTGGTATAGCAAATGCATGACTGATTTTAACAATTTAACTTCATTAGTAGTATACTAAAAAATGGTGTAGAGCATAGTAACATACCCAGATTGAGTGAACTCCTGCATAACAGCAGCAGTCTCTCGGACAAGCTGGGTAACAGGGATGGTTTCCTGCATTTCGAAATGAACAATAATCAGAAAAAAATATTTACATGGGAAATAATAACAGAACATGGGTACAGGTGACCCGCACATTATCCATAGCAATTTATTTAAATGGCGTCTTTACCAAATGTGGAAGTTTTTTTTTAAGTCAAAACCAAACACTCATGAAGATACCTTGTACAACCGATAATACTGCTGTGCCTGCTTCCGACTTTTTCTGACAAGAACACGAAAATCTGGACCCATCCCACTGAAAACAATGAGTAGGTAAGTGCACAGACATGCAACAAGCGACACTTGGGAGATTGGAAGACACACCAAATGTCAGTAACATCGATTCGAAACTGTATTGACGGAGCCACATTGGCAAGCTCAGAGATACAATAAACAATTGGGAAAAAATGTGGTTATTCTGATTGCTTAGCTGTTGGCGGTTAGCACTACAAGTCTAGCTGTTGATCTCCAGTGTGCACTTCCATGATCAAGGAATGCTCTAGGTTAATAACTCGCACCAATGAGTTGACCCTTTTCACATAGTTTGCATGGTAATAACAAACAGAAATTTTCTATTACCTTCTTGCACAGTCATCATGTTGCCTAAAAAGGGTGGGTTATTCATGCTATCTCTAAGATACTTTACACCGATTGATCTTAACCAGCTGGTTCCTTGCATACGCTACATGGGTATTTTAAATTTTGCCTTCAGGTGAAACACTCAAAGGCAGGAAGCCAGGAACCTTTCAGATAAATTGTTCAATTTATCCTTCCATATATACATACACCAGCTCATCAGTGATGGAAGTGGGAAAACATGTTGCAGCGCACACAGCAAGACTGGCTCAAACATAACTGAAACTCAAGAACATTAACCAGTATAACATTTAGTTGGGGTAGGGTAATACAGCAACAGAAGTAAATATGGTTACAATAGTTGAAATGAAATTTCTCCAAGATAGGAAAATGAATTACAAAATTAGGCAACACTAGAAAAAATACCTGTAGACAACACCGATATTTGGAGTTAACGACTGAATCTTTTGCACCTAAAAATTTGCAGAAAAAGATTAATTAACATTTTTTTTAGATAACAAGAAACGATGACGAGTAGAGAAGAAACTGAAACTGGATAATGGTACACTTACAGATGTTTCGTCCACTAAAATAGAAGGCAGTTTCTTCTCGGTGGCGATAACTACACCATTGGCAGCTACAAACATGACACATATCTCAGAAAGGGAAGTGAAAAGGTTGTACTTATGACCATGACCGTGTATGATAGATAGAATAGAACAGTGAAAAAACTCATAAAAATGCGCGCCATACGTATGAAGCTAAGATTCATTCAGTCAATTAGTTTATAAAAGAAGGTAGTAGATTGGTGCTAACTAATAGCTGTATAAAGAATGACAGCAAACATTAAGTTTTCTCTCGTGAATAGAAAAACTTGGCAAAAAAAAAAACAAGAGATTGCCTTTTAACTTCCACAACACAAACACGACTGCTTGATATGCTGAAAAGCAAACGAACTGGTATGCTTGAAAAGAAGATACTAATAATGTGCACTTTTTGCACCTTTTTGTCATGAATATACGGTTATAAATCCCACAGGGCCTCAGTGAATAGACATAAGGCCAGTATAGCAGTAAGCAAAAATAATTGAACAACTGTTAGGTCGATATAAATCCAACTTTGCAGAGAACGTGCTATAACAGTTTCCAGGGAACATCCAAATGCAAGGTGGAAAGAACTCCAAACTTTACAATGGACATGCTACGAACTAAGCAGTTCACAGATAACATCCAAATACTTCAGAAAATGTGTCAAACCAAACATCAACTTCGTACTCATAAGCAGAATGTAGCATAATACAACTTAAAAATGAATATGATCTGCAAATCCGTTGAGATCAAGAAACCAGCAAGGCGTGTGTCTATCAAATGCATTGAATTATTAGCTCTAGTGGTATATCAGTCTTCGTAGACATCAATAAGCTCAGCTAAAATCCCAAGTCCTATACATCACTCTCTCAAACTTAATCAAAAATAACAAAACTTCCGCTGCATAAGACCACTAATAGCAAAAACTAGGGAGCACGATTACTGCACAGAACGCACCTTTGATGCCAAGGGAGGTTTGGCCTGATCCGACCGCTGTGAGCGCATGTTCGATCTGCACCAGCTTCCCCGATGGGCTGAACGAAATCAGGGGAAAAGTCAGATATTCATTGCAAATAAGCAAACCAAGCACATTAGCTATCCAGCATGGAGATGAACAACAAGCCACACTAAATATAGCTGCAGAGCAAGAAGCGATAATGCCGAGGGCCAGGAGGGAGAACCATCACGGGAGAACGAGGATCCCGATGTCTCGTTAACCTAGCTTTAGGCGAACGATCGAAATAGAAGAAAAGGAAGACGAAGCAGGAACACCCCGTGGAGACAGCACTGGAGCATAGCAACATTAGAAAACAAGGGAGCAAGGACCGGCAGCCACGACGGCGAAACAGCCTTCCACCGTTGTCCGCTGATCTGCAAGGGCCGGAGCGGCCAGCGCCGGATCTGAACAGGGAAGGCGCAGGAAGCCAGCACGGAGACGCCATCGGCCGGACAGAGGGGGCTACCGGGGAGAGGCTTCTGGGAGAGCTCGCTCATGGAAGCGGCGCAACTTCGCCCGCCCTGGGACGGCGCGGGACGAGCACGGAGATGGGGAGCCGAGGTCGAGGAAGACAGAGAAGGGGAAAAAGCCGAGGAGAGAGAGCAAACCTGAAGGTGGTGAGGGAGAAGGAGTACTGGCTGTCGCCCATGGCTACGTCGGCGGCGTCTTCGGGTTGTTGTGGGAGGAGATCGGATGGAACGAACAAGGCGGCTGCTGAAGGAAAGAGAAGAGAGGACCTAAACTGTAGATGCACACAGAAAAAAAAAAGGTAATTGTACCTGGCGAACGTTCGCTGTAAGGGGTGGCAAGCGAACCGTCTTTGCTTGCAATTTTTAGTTGTAAAACGAGATCAAACGACGGCAGTTTTTAAACAAAAACTACCTTCTCGGAAAAAAAAACTGCCACCTCTCCCACTCTCTCACAAATAAAACTATCAGGGAACCCTTCGCAAATACCACCCTCTCTGACAAACGTCCGCCAGCTAAGGGTGTTGAAAGAAAAGGAAAAGATTCGGGTCTAACATTCCTTTCTCTAACTGGAAAAAAATGAGTTTCCCTTGAGCCAAACTTTGAGCGGGGTTGGCTACTTCACTTCTTACGACCCGCCCGGTATATTAAGAGCATCTACAACCACAACTAGCAAAATACGGGCCCCCAAACATTCGAAGAGTGACCGACCATCACGCAAAAAAATGATTCCACAACCAATTGCCTCAAATTGAAATCATCAAATCCGTACAAAATATATGCAACATAAATCTAGGATAAATTTGTGATGGCGACCGTCCTTGTTGGTTTGGCTATGTCCATGTTCACGGCCAGCTGAGCCCCTTGGAGTGAAGGTGCGGTCGCCGGCGAGGCAGAGTAGGACATGGGACACGGACCGGCTCATGGAACTCGAGGCGCCGCCGTGTCCCAATGCCCTACTCTTCCTTTTGGAGTCTGCAATATGTGTGTCACTGGTGGACGTGAGATCGATGATGGACGTGGCGGGGGTTGACGGGCCCGGGGTAGTGCGAATCCGCCTCCGCGGCCTTGACCGCAAGACCTTCCGAGGCCATCCTGCTTGGTGCCTTGCACAGCGGGCACACCCCATGTCCGTAGCGTGCGACTCTGCCTCCACGGCCATTTGCGCTCGGTGCCTTGCAGGCGGGCATGCCTCGCATCCGCAACGTGCTTCCCATACACCATGTCGGCGTTTACCTTCGGCTCGTAGCCCGACCCTGCGGGGATGGTGCGCCACCGAGGGGGTCATATCGGGGTTCGGGCGCCAGACGAACTGCACCGCGTCCGGGGAGGCAAGGGTACATCACCTCCCGGGCAGGCTGCCCCGCACGTGTGAGGCAGATATGGGGCGTCCGGTTGTAGATGCTCTAAATCGTTAGTGGTTTAAATCATCTTTATATTTGTTAACATAAGGAGTAATAACTTATTAAAAATCATGTGTGCCATACAGGGGTGTCATACTTGTCCTTCTCGAACAACTCTACTATCATTTCGGTTAGTTTTTCGCCCGACTCTCGTGTCGCCTTCTTTGGCGGCCGGATGACTAAAACCCTAGCCCCCACCCGGGCTCCTCCCTTGTCTCCCTTGACGCCCCCAATTTCGGCTTTGTCCGCGGTGGTGGCGGACCTTGTTCCTAAGGACCCTATTCCTAAAGGGAGCTAGGGACCTTCGAGTGTTGTCCTCATGGCAGCAAAGCTCGGATCTCAGGGGTATTGGTCACACGGTGAGCACACAGCTGGCTGCCTCATGATGATACTGCTACCTCTTGAGCGTTGCGTTGCTTTCCCCTTGAAGAGGAAAGAGTGATGCAGTAAAGTAGCGTAAGTATTTCCCTCAGTTTTTGAGAACCAAGGTATCAATCCAAGAGGAGACCACGCCGAGTCCCACGCACCTACACAAACAATAAGAACCTCGCAACCAACACGATAAAGGGTTGTCAATCCCTTCACGGTCACTTACGAGAGTGAGATCTGATAGAGATGATAAGATAATATTTTTGGTATTTTTATGATAAAGATTAAAAGTAAAGAAAGCAAAATAAACGGCGCCAGAAATAGCTTGTTGACGGGAGATTAATATGATGGAAAATAGACCCGGGGGCCATAGGTTTCACTAGTGGCTTCTCTCAAGATAACATAAGTTTTACAGTGGGTAAACGAATTGCTGTCGAGCAATTGATAGAATTGAGCATAGTTATGAGAATATCTAGGTATGATCATGTATATAGGCATCATGTCTGTGACAAGTAGACTGACTCATGTCTGCATCTACTACTATTACTTCACACATCGACCGCTATCCAGCATGCATCTAGAGTATTAAGTTCGTAAGAACAGAGTAATGCTTTAAGCAAGATGACATGATGTAGAGGGATAAACTCATGCAATATGATATAAACCCCATCTTTTATCCTCGATGGCAACAATACAATACGTGTTGTTTCCCCATCATCATCGGGATCGAGCACCACAAGATTGAACCCAAAGCTAAGCATTTCTCCCATTGCAAGAAAGATCAATCTAGTAGGCCAAACCAAACTGATAATTCGAAGAGACTTGCAAAGATAACCAATCATACATAAAAGAATTTAGAGGAGATTCAAATATTGTTCATAGATAATCTTGATCATAAACCCACAATTCATCGGATCTCGACAAACACACCGCACAAGAAGAGTTATATCAAATAGATCTCCAAGAGAATCAAGGAGAACTTTGTATTGAGATCCAAAGAGAGAGAAGAAGCCATCTAGCTAATAACTATGGACCCGAAGGTCTGAGATAAACTACTCACACATCATCGGAGAGGCTATGGTGTTGATGTAGAAGCCCTCCGTGATCAATGCCTCCTCCGGCGGAGCGCCGGAAAGGCCCCAAGATGGGATCTCATGGGTACAGAAGGTTGCGTCGGTGGAAATAGGGTTTTGGCTCCGTCTTTGATGGTTTGGGGGTACATAGGTATATATAGGAGGAAGAAGTAGGCCGGTGGAGCTATAAGGGGCCCACGAGGGTGGAGGGCGCGCCCAGGAGGGTAGGCGCGCCCCCTGCCTTGTGGCCTCCTCGTTCGTTTCTTGACGTCCACTCCAAGTCCTCTAGATCACGTTTGTTCCGAAAATCACGTTCCCGAAGGTTTTATTCCGTTTGGACTCCGTTTGATATTCCTTTTGTGCGAAACACTGAAATAGGCAAAAAAACAGCAATTTGGGATGGGCCTCCGGTTAATAAGTTAGTCCCAAAAATAATATAAAAGTGTATAATGAATCCCATTAAACATCCAAAACAGAATATATAATAGCATGGAACAATAAAAACTTATAGATACGTTGGAGATGTATCAAGCATCCCCAAGCTTAATTCCTTCTCGTCCTCGAGTAGGTAAATGATAAAAACAGAATTTTTGATGTGGAATGCTACTTAGCCTAATTTTCAATGTAATTCTCTTATTTGTGGTATGAATATTCAATCCGAAAGATTCAAGATAAAAGTTTAATATTGACATAAAAGTAAAATACTTCAAGCATACTAATAAAGCAATCATGTCTTCTCAAAATAACATGGCCAAAGAAAGTTATCATCCCTACAAAATCATATAGTCTGGTGCTACCTCTTGAGCACTGCGTTGGATTTCCCCGAAGAGGAGAGGATGATGCAGCAAAGTAGCGTAAGTATTTCCCTTAGTTTTTGAGAACCAATGTATCAATCCAGTAGGAGGCCACGCGCGAGTCCTCCGTACCTACACAAAACAAATAGCTCAACGCAACCAACGCGATTAGGGGTTGTCAATCCCTTCACGATCACTTACGAGAGTGAGATCTGATAGAGATGATAGATAATATTTTTGGTATTTTTGATATAAAGATACAAGATAAAATAAAAAGCAAAAGTAAAAAAGCAAAGCAATAATAAAGTGATAGAAGATTGATATAATGAGAATAGACCCGGGGGCCATATATTTCACTAGTGGCTTCTCTCAAGAGCATAAGTATTCTACGGTGGGTGAACAAATAACTGTTGAGCAATTGACAGAATTGAGCATAATTATGAGAATATCTAGGTATGATCATGTATATAGGCATCACGTCCGAGACAAGTAGACCGACTCCTGCCTGCATCTACTACTATTACTCCACTCATCGACCGCTATCCAGCATGCATCTAGAGTATTAAGTTAATGAAAACAGAGTAACGCCTTAAGCAAGATGACATGTTGTAGAGGGATAAATTCATGCAATATGATATAAACCCCATCTTGTTATCCTCGATGGCAACAATACAATACGTGCCTTGCTTCCCCTTTCACACCGGGAAAGGACACGCAAGATTGAACCCAAAGCTAAGCACTTCTCCCATTGCAAGAAAAACCAATCTAGTAGGCCAAACCAAACTGATAATTCGAAGAGACTTGCAAAGATAACCAATCATACATAAAAGAATTTAGAGAAGATTCAAATATTGTTCATAGATAAACTTGATCATAAACCCACAATTCATCGGTCTCAACAAACACACCGCAAAAAGAAGATTACATCGAATAGATCTCCACGAGAGAGGGGGAGAACATTGTATTGAGATCCAAAAAGAGAGAAGAATCCATCTAGATACTAACTATGGACCCGAAGGTCTGAGGTAAACTACTCACACTTCATCGGAGGGGCTATGGTGATGATGTAGAAGCCCTCCGTGGTGGAATCCCTTCCCATGAGCTCCTAACAGGCCCCAACATGGGATCTTGTGGGTCTGAGAAGGTTGCGGCGGTGGAATTAGGTTTTGGCTCAAGATGTCGATCGCTTGGGGTATGTAGGTATATATAGGAGGAAGGAGTACGTCGGTGGAGCTTGGGGCCCACGAGGCAGGGCGCGCCTCCACCTCGTGACCACCTCCTCCTTTCTTGACGGAGGGTCCAAGTCTCCTAGATCATATCGATGAGCAAATCACGTCCCCAAGGTTTCATTCCGCTTGGACTCCGTTTGATATTCCGTTTCTTCAAACATCAAATAGGCAAAAAACAGCAATTCGGGTTGGGCCTCCGGTTAATAAGTTAGTCCCAAAAGTAATATAAAAGTGGAAAATAAAGCCCAATATGGTCCAAAACAGTAGATAATATAGCATGGAGCAATCAAAATTATAGATATGTTGGAGACGATCGTGCATCCCCAAGCTTAATTCCTGCTCGTCCTCGAGTAGGTAAATGATAAAAAAGAATTTTTGATGCGGAGTGCTACTTGGCATAATTTCAATGTAAATCTTCTTAATTATGGCATGAATATTCAGATCCGGAAGATTCAAGACAAAAGTTCATATTGACATAAAAATAATAATACTTCAAGAATACTAACTAAGCAATTATCTCTTCTCAAAATAACATGGCCAAAGAAAGTTCATCCCTACAAAATCATATAGTTTAGTCATGCTCCATTTTTGTCACACAAGAATGCTCTCATCATGCACAACCCCGATGACAAGCCAAGCAATTGTTTCATACTTTAATAATCTCAAACTTTATAAACCTTCACGCAATACATGAGCGTGAGCCATGGATATAGCACTATGGGTGGAATAGAATATAATGATGGGGGTTATGTGGAGAAGACAAAAAAGGAGAAGATCTCACATCAACGAGGCTAATCAACGGGCTATGGAGATGCCCATCGATTGATGTTAATGCAAGGAGTAGGGATTTCCATGCAACGGATGCACTAGAGCTATAAATGTATGAAAGCTCAACAAATGAAACTAAGTGGGTGTGCATCCAACTTGCTTGCTCACGAAGACCTAGGGCACTTGAGGAGGCCCATCGTTGGAATATACAAGCCAAGTTCTATAATGAAAAATTCCCACTAGTATATGAAAGTGACAAAACAAGAGACTCTCTATCATGAAGATTATGGTGCTACTTTGAAGCACAAGTGTGGAAAAAGGATAGTAGCATTGCCCCTTTTTATTTATTTATATTTTTTTCTTTTCTCCTTTTTTATGGGCCTTCTTTTTTTTCTTTGTCCTTTCTCTTTTTCTTTTTTTATTGGGACAATGCTCTATTAAATGATGATCATCACACTTCTATTTATTTACAATTCAATGATTACAACTCGATACTAGAACAAAGTATGACTCTATATGAATGCCTCCAGTGGTGTACCGGGATATGCAATGAATCAAAAGTGACATGTATGAAAGAATTATGAACGGTGGCTTTGCCACAAATACTATGTCAACTACATGATCATGCTAGCAATATGACAATGATGGATGTGTCATGATGAACGGAATGGTGGAAAGTTGCATGGCAATATATCTCGGAATGGCTATGGAAATGCCATAATAGGTAGGTATGGTGGCTGTTTTGAGGAAGATATAAGGAGGTTTATGTGTGAAAGAGCGATCATATCACGGGTTTGATGTACCGCTAAGTTTGCACCAACTCTCAATGTGAGAAAGGGCAATGCACAGATCAAGAGGCTAGCAATGATGGAAGGGTGAGAGTACGTATAATCCATGGACTCAACATTAGTCATAAAGAACTCATATACTTATTGCAAAAATCTACAAGCCATAAAAAACCAATGTACTATGCGCATGCTCCTAGGGGGATAGATTGGTAGGAAAATACCATCGCTCGTCCCCGACCGCCACTCATAAGGAGGACAATCAAATAACACCTCATGTTTCAAATTTGTTACATAACGTTTACCATACGTGCATGCTACGGGACTTGCAAACTTCAACACAAGCATTTCTCAAATTCCCAACTACTCAACTAGCACGACTTTGATATTATCACCTCCATATCTCAAAACAATTATCAAGCATCAAACTTTTCTTAGTATTCAACGCACTCAAAAGAAAGTTCTACAAATCTTGAATACCAAGCATGTTAAGATTTTTAAGCAAATTACCATGCTATTTAAGACTCTCAAAATAATCTAAGTGAAGCATGAGAGATCAATAGTTTCTATAAAACAAATCCACCACCGTGCTCTAAAAGATATAAGCGAAGCACTAGAGCAAAAGTATAAAGCTCAAAAGATATAAGTGAAGCACATAGAGCGAAACTATAGAGCTCAAAAGATATAAGTGAAGCACATAGAGTATTCTAACAAATTCCAATTCATGTGTGGCTCTCTCAAAAGGTGTGTACAGCAAGGATGATTGTGGTAAACTAAAAATCAAAGACTCAAATCATACAAGACGCTCCAAGCAAAACACATATCATGTGGTGAATAAAAATATAGCTCCAAGTAAAGTTACCGATGGAAGTAG
>JAHIAM010001724.1:0-67168 GCA_021605205.1 Aegilops longissima
CGAAACCGTGTTCTCCTCTCGATCAACCCGAAAAGAGACACTCACGGTTATGCACACGGTTGGTGTATTTTAATTAAGATCAACCGGGTTTTCTACAACCGGACATTAACAAATTCCCATCTGCCACATAATCGCGGGCACGGCTCTCGAAAGTTTATACCTGCAGGGTGTCCCAACTTAGCCCATGATAAGCTCTCGCGATCAACGAAGGATATTCCTTCTCCCGGAAGACCCGATCAGTCTCGGAATCCTGGCTACAAGACATTTCGATGACAATAAAACAAGACCAACAAAGCCGCCCGATCGCCGACAATCCCGATAGGAGATGCACATATCTCGTTCTCGTGGCAACACGGATGAGACTAGCTACGAGTAAAACCAACCCTCGGGTTGCCTCAAGGTATTAGCAGAAGCTCAGTTCAGGCCAGCACTTAGAGAAGCAACGGCCGGGGGCTGAATAAAGATGACCCTCGAGAGAGCGACTCCCAAGGAAAAGTAGGTGGTGGTGAGGCAAATGGTAAAACCAATGTTGGGCCTTCTTTGAAAAGTCTTATTCAAAGCGAACTGTCAAGGGGTCCCATAAATCACCCGACAGCGTTAGGGACGCAAAATCCGGGAACATAATACCGATATGACGGAAACTAGGCGGCAAGTGGAACAAAACACCAGGCATAAGGCCGAGCCTTCCACCCTTTACCAAGTATATAGATGCATTAATTAAATAAGATATATTGTGATATCCCAACAAGTAAACATGTTCCAACAAGGAACAACATCTCCATGTTCAACAAGGAACAAACTTCATCTTCACCTGCAACTAACAACGCTATAAGAGGGGCTGAGCAAAGCAGTAACATAGCCAAACAACAGTTTGCTAGGAAGGGTAACAAAGGTTAGAGGCTGACATGGCAATTAGGTGAGGCTTGAGCAGCAAGTGATAGGTAGCAAAGCATAGCGAAACAACGAAGCAACTAGCATAGCAATGATAGTAGTGAGATCCAGGGTAGCATTCATCTTGCCTGAAATCCCGCAAGGAAGAAGAACGAGTCCATGAAGAAGATGAGCGGATGAAGCCAACCAAGCGTGAGCGAGCGAATCCTCACGATCGCATGAAAGCAGGAACTAACAAGAAGAAGCACACAACATAGTAAACACCCACACATGAACAAGACATGATGCACAACAAGCATGATGCAAGACAAAGCTACATGAGCTACTCATGGCAAGAGATGATGCAAACAAGAGCAACACATCAAAGCAAGTTTAAATGAGGCCGGGAACAACATATAACAATTCCGGTAAGTCCTCATATGCAAATTTCGAAATTATTCCAGATCTGAATAAACCTTATGTTCACGTTGTTAAACAGCAAGTTAAGATGCCCCACGATGATCTACACAAAATTCTAGTCAAGTTACATATAAAGTTCATTTAATTCGGAGCTACGGCTTAGAAGATATGAGCAAAACAAGTTAAACATGGCATTGATGCAAAATACATACAAACATCAAGCAAACACCTCAAAACAAGGATGCAACATGATAATATGAAACTACATGCAATTCTAAGCAAGTTTCATATAGAGCACACTCAAAAGGAACAACGGTTCAACACATACACCCTATACAAGTTTAAAGGACAAGCTGTCCAAAACAGCAAGTAGGCATATTGCAAGCATCCAAACAACAAGCTACAGCATCTCAACGTAATAACAAAAGGCATGGGCATGATGTACAGGTAAAGCATGACAAAACATGAACACTGAGCTATCTCCAGAAATCACTAGAACATGCTCAAAATGACATGGCAAGATTGCAAGTAATAACAGTTTGGACTTATCAGAAATAACATCAAAGTTGCAATGTTTAGAGCTATGAAACAACATGTTACAGGAACTTATCATGGAAAACAAAGGCATGGCATGAATCTATTAATTGCATAGAACAAAAGTCCTTTAGTGACCATAAGCCAAAAAGGATCAGAGAATATGATGGCACCCATGTAAACATGGCAAGTTATATTACAGATTTAAACATGGCAGGAACAACGATAAGTAGGCATGTTGGTGAGCTTGAACCACTCACCACAGAGCAAAACATGGCATGGAAAGGCACCCAATAGCAAGAATACATGGCATATAAGCTATACATGGCAAGAACAACAACATAGCATGCAAGGATCAACTACAACAACCTTGGCAAAATTGAATAACATGTAAACAATCTGCCAGGAAACATTTTATAGCAAAAGTAGAGCTCGATTGACTCAAGCTATGGCACTCCGTAATTTCAAACAAGGGCATGGATGGATAGAGAAAGACATGTAGAACAAAACATCCTTACTGAAGTATCTCAAAATATGCATGGATCTCTCTGTAGCATCAAGTTAACATGGCATCAAAATAACAGCAGAACAGGGGCTAAAACAGCAACATCAAGATGTCTAGTTTGCATGCTTGTGCTAGTCACCACATAGGTCATAAAAATACATAGCATACACCCCTGGAAAGATGGCATGGCATATTACAAAACACATGTAGGACTCAAATTCATAGGATGCACACATCAATCATGGCAAAAATGACAAAAGTGCATGTTCTGTTAAGAAACAGAAACTAACATCACATAGCCCTCTTCTAACAGCATTCAGGGCATCAATATGAGCTCAAATGAAAATGATGCAATGAGATGAAATGATCTACTCATCGAGACGAACATTTTGACATATTACAGCAAAACGGAGCAACAGCGATGAGAGTTATGATGCGATGAAAATGCAACAAAATATGCAACAATTTCGGGGACTTAGTGAAAATTGGACCTCGGGAGAAGTCAGCGGACGAGGAGATCCGGACGACGCAGTACGGACGGGGACGAGGCGTTTGGTTGGGACCGTGGATCTCGCCCCACTGGACGGATCCGACCGACCCTAACTCCGGCGAGGGCGGCGAGCCTCCCGCGAGCTCGAGGCTGGAGGAGAAGGCGCGAGGCGTCGGATCCGGCAGGGCGGGGCCCGGCAGGCGGGCGGCGGCGACTCAGCGAGGCAGGCAATGGCATGCGGGCGGCGAGGCGAGGCGCAGGGCGGCGCAAGCCGAGGCGGAGCGCCACCGGAGCGGGCGGAGGCGGCGGGCGTGGCTGAGTGGCGGATGGAGGCGGCCGGGCGAGGAGGCCGGGCGGGCGACAACGGCGTGAGGGCTGAGGCGGAGTGCTGGCGGCGAAGTGCGCTGGCTGACCTCTTGGTGTGGCGTGGCTGGGCCGGGCGGGCTGATCCAGATCCAGGCCATGTGATGGAGGGAGAGAGAGAGGGTGAGGTGGCGGCGGCTGGTTGGCTGAGGCGGGCCAGCGGGGTGACGTGGCGCATGGGGATTGGTCGGGGTGAGGTGTCCGGCGGACATGTCCAGCTCGGGCGGACGTGTCTGGCGGCGCGAGGATGAAGATGGCTAGGGTTAGACCGGGATTTAGGGGGAGAAGCACATATATATAGGTAGAGGGAGCTAGGAGAGTCCAAATGAGGTGCGGTTTTCGGCCACGCGATCGTTATCGAACGACCGAGAGCATGGAGGGGAGTTTGCTGGGTTTTGGGCCACTTTGGAAGGGGTGTTGGGCTGCAACTCAAAGAGGGCTTTATGGTTACCCGGTTCACCGTTGGAGTACCAAACGACCTCCAAATGGCACGAAACTTGACAGGCGGTCTACCGGTGCTATACCAAGGCCGCTTGACAAACCTCGGTCCATTCCGAGACCGTTTAACACCCGCACACGAAAAGAGGTAAAAGGGGGCGCCGGGAGACATAGGAGTGCCGGATTGCAAAATGGACAACGGGAAAAATGCTCGGATGCATGAGACGAACACGTATGCAAAATGAAATGCACATGATGACATGATATAAAATGCAGATGATGACATGGCAAAGTGCAACACGCAAGCAAATGACATGGCAAAGACGGCGAATAACTGGCAGACAACTGGCGCATCGAATCCGGGGCGTTAAAACACTCCTCCACTAACAAGAGATCTCGTCCCGAGATCTTAGGACCGAGACGGAAGGGAAAAAGGGATGAGGTAAAACAAGAACTCAAGGGAAGAAGCAAAGAATCGAGAGCACTCGAGAAGAAGAGAGGAACGGCGAGAATGACGAGAATCGAAAGCTCACGGAAACAGATAGACTATGAAAGCACTCGTTCTAACCGGAGTGGTTAGAATGAGAAAATAAACGAATAAGACTGAAACGATTTAGGTAGCACTCCGACTGAAAATGGAAGGAGTAGAACATGAACTTCACAAGATGGGATGAAACTTGATGAGATGAACAACACAAAGCCTCCGGAAGAATTGGAAGAATTGAAAAGAACTTAGAAGGAAGGATTGAATGGAGTTGTTGAGAAAATCAACAACGAAAGAATAACCTTGTTGTGGTATTATGGAAACCATCTCGAAATTATAAGGTGATAACCGACCACAAGCGGAAAAGATTGAATAACTGAGAAAAAGCGAGAAATGCAAAACTCCACTTCAAAAGAATCGAAGAATTAATTACACTTGAGGCGAGAAGAAAAGATACTTGAACTCCGCCAACAAAATCTTGATGAACTCTTGAAAAATGAATTAAATCATGAAGAACCACCATGAAGAACTCCGGTAACAAAAAGATGATGAGATAGAATGAAGGAAGAAAGAATAAGATGAGCCTTGCGATGATTTAGATGGAGGTTCCAGCCGAAATGGCGAGGAAAATTGAACTCGGAAAGAAAATATGAAAACACTTGGAACTAGAATTTATTCATCAAGAACAAACTCGAAGGAAAGGGATTAATCACTTTGAGGAAATAAGAATAAGATTTATTGTATGCTTATCCTTCATCAAATTAAATTGATGACCAAGAATGGATTTGCAAACTACTTATTCTTCTTGAAAAGAATTGAGAAGTGACATATCGGAAACTTGAGAAGGTCTTCATGAACCACCGGTAGGATTGGAAAGAACGAATGAATTAAAATGATAATCAAGGAAAAAGAATCTTAAACGAACTACCATAAGAATTCGGAAACGACTGACGAAAAAGAAATAATCACCGGGAAGAATTAGAAGAACCAATAAGCTAGAGGATTTAGATGCAAAAGAACAAAGAGATCATAAGCTGATTAAAGAACACTTGAGCGAAGCACGGGATAAATAGAGAATGATAAGCTGGAATGATGGCCTCCGGTGAAAAGAAACAGAGATCAACTCTGAAATACTCGGATGGATGAAAAGAATTTGCATATTGGAAACAATTAGATAGGATAACCGAGCTAGCACCATGAATCTCCGGAGAAGCGAACAAAATTTAGAAGGAACTCTACTTGGTCTTCAAGGACGACGAGACACCACCAAAATTTCTAAGGTACTCCGGGAGAAAGAAAAACAGAGAGGTTGAGCCAACAATGAAATGGTTTGAAATCAATCTTGAAAAAGGCATCTGACTGATGAAATTCATTCTTACGTCAAACTCCGAAAAGAATTAAGAATGGCTCCGGAATAATTAGAAGAGTCAGGTAAGATCCTGGGAAAAGACCTGTGGGTTAGGGCCCACTAAAAGAAACACCGTTGAAAAGTACTGTAGAACAGATAGATGATGCGCTGGAACAATTGTAATATTGGACTGAGGTGACAACCTCGAATTAATTAGAACACAGACGAATCTCCTGATATGTCTTCCGAACTCCGGAAGGATAAACTGGCAAGAGGAGAACGAGCAGGAAAAACACTTCGAGGAAAAGAATATGATCAATCTCAAAACTTGAATTGAGTCCACCGGAGAAGAAAAGAGATGAAGAATGTCGTACAAAATGAGAATTCACCGGTTGAAATAATTGAGGGAAGGCTGAAGAGGCTCCACACGAATGGAATTGATGGTCGAAAGAGACTCGAACTCCGGAAGAAAAAAGGGTGGGAGGCGGGAAAAACAAAGGCAACTTGGAAGGGGAAATCGACGAATATCTTGAAGAGCAACACCGGTGGAAGTCATTAAGGAAAGGAAGCAAAGACTTCTCACGAGTAGGATGGATACTCGAATACAGACTCCGGTTCCGAGAAGAAGAAGGGAGGGCGGGTGGGAAAAACAAGGACAACTTCGGACAAGGAAAAACAACGATGTCGGAGGAAGAACTGAGGATTGAACTTGGCAAAGATGAAGATGGTCGAGTCAACTTGACGAGAAATGCACCGGATGAAAAGAGATGAGAACCAACGATCGAAAAACCAACTGCGTGACCCTAAAGAAACTTTGAAGGGGAAGAGAAGTAATTCAAAACACCTACGTCAAGATTTCTCACCAGAGCGACGAAGGGGCAGAGGAGTAAAAAGAATTCCTACTCTCCGATATAACTAGACTCCAAAAAGTTTTCTTCTAGACTCAACTGCGGCCAAACTACACGATCAATCAAGGGGGCTCCTAGGGTCGGTCGAGGCTCTGATACCAACTTGTCACGCCCAATATGCGACCCTATCCAAAAGGAACTCGAAGGTCCCACCAAGGATAGACCCGCATATTGAAACGCTTTTGCAAGGTGGATATCATCACATCAACATTACATAATAGATTGGGATACATACATAAGGCACGAATGCCGCAAGAATACATCAACATCATATACAAGATCAACATCCGACTACGGATTAAACATAAACAGAAACTCAAACGACATCCACCCTGCTAGCCCAGGTTGCCGACCTGGAACCTATCCCCTGATCGAAGAAGAAGCAGAAGAAGAACTCCAACACAAGCAAACATCGCTCTCACGTCATGATCATCGCAAACCTGTACCGCTGGCTGGTGGTGTAGTAATCTGTGAGCCACGAGGACTCAGCAATCCCATTACCATGGGTATCAAGACTAGCAAAGCTTAATGGGAAAGGAAGGGATAAAATGGTGAGGTTGCAGCAGCGACTAAGCATATATGGTGGCTAACATACGCAAATGAGAGCGAGAAGAGAAACAAAGGAACGGTCGTCAACTAGTAATGATCAAGAAGTGATCCTGAACTCCTACTTACGTCAGACATAACCCAGAAACCGTGTTCTCCTCTCGATCAACCCCGAAAAGTGACACTCACGGTTATGCACACGGTTGGTGTATTTTAATTAAGATCAACTTCGGGTTTTCTACAACCGGACATTAACAAATTCCCATCTGCCACATAATCGCGGGCACGGCTCGAAAGTTTATACCTGCGGGGTGTCCCAACAGCCCATGATAAGCTCTCGCGATCAACGAAGGATATTCCTTCTCCTCGGGAAGACCCGATCAGTCTCGGAATCCCGGCTACAAGACATTCGACAGGCAATAAAACAAGACCAGCAAAGCCGCCCGATGCGCCGACAATCCCGATAGGAGCTGCACATATCTCGTTCTCAGGGCAACACCGGATGAGACTAGCTACGAGTAAAACCAACCCTCGGGTTGCCTCAAGGTGGCCCCGCAGGAAGCTCGGTTCAGGCCAGCACTTAGAGAAGCACTGGCCGGGGGGCTGAATAAAGATGACCCTCGAGAGAGCGACTCCCAAGGGAAAAGTAGGTGGTGGTGAGGCAAATGGTAAAACCAATGTTGGGCCTTGCTGGAAAAGTCTTATTCAAAGCGAACTGTCAAGGGGGTCCCATAAATCACCCGACAGCGTTAGGGGCGCAAAATCCGGGAACATAATACCGATATGAGCGGAAACTAGGCGGCAAGAGTGGAACAAAACACCAGGAATAAGGCCGAGCCTTCCACCCTTTACCAAGTATATAGATGCATTAATTAAATAAGATATATTGTGATATCCCAACAAGTAAACATGTTCCAACAAGGAACAACATCTCCATGTTCAACAAGGAACAAACTTCATCTTCACCTGCAACTAACAACGCTATAAGAGGGGCTGAGCAAAGCAGTAACATAGCCAAACAACGGTTTGCTAGGAAGGGTAACAAAGGTTAGAGGCTGACATGGCAATTAGGTAGGCTTGAGCAGCAAGTGATAGGTAGCGCAGCATAGCGAAAGAACGAAGCAACTAGCATAGCAATGATAGTAGTGAGATCCAGGGTAGCGTTCATCTTGCCTGAAATCCGCAAGGAAGAAGAACGAGTCCATGAAGAAGATGAGCGGATGAAGCCGAACCAAGCGTGAGCGAGCGAATCCTCACGATCGCAATGAAACAGGAACTAACAAGAAGAAGCACACAACATAGTAAACACCCACACATGAACAAGACATGATGCACAACAAGCATGATGCAAGACAAAGCTACATGAGCTACTCATGGCAAGAGATGATGCAAACAAGAGCAACACATCAAAGCAAGTTTAAATGAGGCCGGGAACAACATATAACAATTCCGGTAAGTCCTCATATGCAAATTTCGAAATTGTTCCAGATCTGAATAAACCTTATGTTCAGTTTGTTAAACAGCAAGTTAAGATGCCCCACGATGATCTACACAAAATTCTAGTCAAGTTACATATAAAGTTCATTTAATTGAGACTACGGCTTAGAAGATATGAGCAAAACAAGTTAAACATGGCATTGATGCAAAATACATACAAACATCAAGCAAACACCTCAAAACAAGGATGCAACATGATAATATGAAACTACATGCAATTCTAAGCAAGTTTCATATAGAGCACACTCAAAAGCGGAGACAGCGGTTCAACACATACACCCTATACAAGTTTAAAGGACAAGCTGTCCAAAACAGCAAGTAGGCATATTGCAAGCATCCAAACAACAAGCTACAGCATCTCAACGTAATAACAAAAGGCATGGGCATGATGTACAGGTAAAGCATGATAAAACATGAACACTGAGCTATCTCCAGAAATCACTAGAACATGCTCAAAATGACATGGCAAGATTGCAAGTAATAACAGTTTCAGACTTATCAGGAAATAACATCAGGTTGCAATGTTTAGAGCTATGAAACAACATGTTACAGGAACTTATCATGGAAAACAAAGGCATGGCATGAATCTATTAATTGCATAGAGCAAAAGTCCTTTAGTGACTATAAGCCAAAAAGGATCAGAGAATATGATGGCACCCATGTAAACATGGCAAGTTATATTACAGATTTAAACATGGCAGGAACAACGATAAGTAGGCATGTTGGTGAGCTTGAACCACTCACCACAGAGCAAAACATGGCATGGAAAGGCACCCAATAGCAAGAATACATGGCATATAAGCTATACATGGCAAGAACAACAACATAGCATGCAAGGATCAACTACAACAACCTTGGCAAAATTGAATAACATGTAAACAATCTGCCAGGAAACATTTTATAGCAAAAGTAGAGCTCGATTGACTCAAGCTATGGCACTCCATAATTTCAAACAAGGGCATGGATGGATAGAGCAAGACATGTAGAACAAAACATCCTTACTGAAGTATCTCAAAATATGCATAGATCTCTCTGTAGCATCAAGTTAACATGGCATCAAAATAACAGCAGAACAGGGGCTAAAACAGCAACATCAAGATGTCTAGTTTGCATGCTTGTGCTAGTCACCACATAGGTCATAAAAATACATGGCATACACCCCTGGAAAGATGGCATGGCATATTACAAAACACATGTAGGACTCAAATTCATAGGATGCACACATCAATCATGGCAAAAATGACAAAAGTGCATGTTCCGTTAAGAAACAGAAACTAACATCACATAGCCCTCTTCTAACAGCATTCAGGGCATCAATATGAGCTCAAATGAAAATGATGCAATGAGATGAAATGATCTAGTCATCGAGACGAACATTTTGACATATTACACGCGCAAAATGGAGCAACGATGACAGAGTTATGATGCGATGAAAATGCAACAAAATATGCAACAATTTCGGGGACTTGGTGAAAATTGGACCTCGGGGAGAAGTCAACGGGACGAGGAGATCCAGGACAGCCTTGGTGCGGACGGGGGAAAGTGCGTTTGGTTGGGACACGGTGGATCTCGTCCCACAGGACGGATCCGGCCGGACCGAACTCCAGCGAGGGCGAGCTCCCCGAGAGCTCGGGCTGGAGGAGACAATGGCGCGGGCGTCGGATCCGTGGGCAGCGGGGCCCCCGGCGAAGGCGGGCGGCGCGCGCCAGCGAGGCAGGGCAGGCGGCGGGCGGCGCAGGCGAGGCCAGGGTGGCGCCGCCGAGGCGGAGCGGCCACCGAGGAGCGGGCAGGAGGCGGTCGGCGGCGCGAGTGGCTCGGGCGGCCGGGCGGGAGGGAGGCCGGGCGGCGGCAGCGACAACGGGCGGAGGGGCTGCGAAGCTGCTGGGCGGCGGAGAGGCGGGCTGACCTGGCGCTGTGTGCAGTGGGCGGGCCAGCCGGGCGGCTGATCAGGTCCATGGCCATGTGATGGAGGAGGACAGAGAGGGTGAGGTGTGGCGGCTGGTTGGCTGCTGGCGTGGGCGGGGTGACGTGGCGCATGGGGATTGGTCGGGTGAGGTGTCCGTGGACATGTCCAGCTCAGGCGGACGTGTCTGGCGTGCGAGGATGAAGATGGCTAGGGTTAGGCCAAGGATTTAGGGGAGAAGCACATATATATAGGTAGAGGGAGCTAGGAGAGTCCAAATGAGGTGCGGTTTCGGCCACGCGATCGTTATCGAACGACCGAGAGCATGGAGGGAGTTTGCTGGGTTTTGGGCCACTTTGGAAGGGTGTTGGGCTGCAACTCAAAGAGGGCTTTATGGTTACCGGTTAACCATTGGAGTACCAAACGACCTCAAATGGCACGAAACTTGACAGCGGTCTACGGTGCTATACCAAGGCCGCTTGACAAACCTCGGTCCATTCGATACCGTTTAACACCCGCACACGAAAAAGAGGTAAAAAGGCGCCGGAGACATAGGAGTGCCGGATTGCAAAAGCGGACAACGGGAAAAATGCTCGGATGCATGAGGCGAACACGTATGCAAAATGAAATGCACATGATGACATGATATAAAATGCAGATGATGACATGGCAAAGTGCAACACATAAAGCAAATGACATGGCAAAGGCGGCGAATAAGGCGGACATCTGGCGCATCGAATCCGAGGCGTTACAACACTCCTCCACTAACAAGAGATCTCGTCCGAGATCTTAGGACCGAACGGAAGGGAAAAGGGATGAGGTAAAACAAGAACTCAAGAGAAGAAGCAAAGAATAGAGAGCACTCGAGAAGAAGAGAGGAAGCAGCGAGAATGACGAGAATCGAAAGCTCACGGAAACAGATAGACTATGAAAGCACTCGTTCTAACCGGAGTGGTTAGAATGAGAAAAGAAACGAATAAGACTGAAACGATTTAGGTAGCACTCCGATTGAAAATGGAAGGATTAGAACATGAACTTCACAAGATGGGATGAAACTTGACGAGATGAACAACACAAAGCCTCCGGAAGAATTGGAAGAATTGAAAAGAACTTAGAAGGAAGGATTGAATGGAGTTGTTGAGAAAATCAACAACGAAAGAATAACCTTGTTGTGGTATTATGGAAACCATCTCGAAATTATAAGGTGATAACCGACCACAAGCGGAAAAGATTGAATAACTGAGAAAAACGAGGAAATGCAAAACTCCACTTCAAAAGAATACGAAGAATTAATTACACTTCGAGACGCGAGAAGAAAAGATACTTGAACTCCGCCAACAAAATCTTGATGAACTCTTGAAGAATGAATTAAATCATGAAGAACCACCATGAAGAACTCCGGTAACAAAAAGATGATGAGATAGAATGAAGGAAGAAAGAATAAGATGAGCCTTGCGATGATTTAGATGGAGGTTCCGATGAAATGGCCGAGGAAAATTGAACTCCGGAAAAGAAAAGATGAAAACACTTGGAACTAGAATTTATTCATCAAGAACAAACTCCGAAGGAAAGGGATTAATCACTTTGAGGAAATAAGAATAAGATTTATTGTATGCTTATCCTTCATCAAATTAAATTGATGACCAAGAATGGATTTGCAAACTACTTATTCTTCTTGAAAAAGAATTGAGAAGTGACATATCGGAAACTCGAGAAGGTCTTCATGAACCACGGTAGGATTGGAAAAAACGAATGAATTAAAATGATAATCAAGGAAAAAGAATCTTGAGCGAACTACCATAAGAATTGGAAGATTGACGAAAAAGAAATAATCACGGGAAGAATTAGAAGAACCAATAAGCTAGAGGATTTAGATGAAAAGAACAAAGAGATCATAAGCTGATTAAAGAACACTTGAGCGAAGCACGGGATAAATAGAGAATGATAAGCTGGAATGATGGCCTCCGGTGAAAAGAAAGCAGAGATCAACTCTGAAATACTCCGGATGGATGAAAAGAATTTGCATGACTGGAAACAATTAGATAGGATAACTTCGAGCTAGCACCATGAATCTCGGGAGAGCGAACAAAATTTAGAAGGAACTCTACTTGGTCTTCAAGGACGACGAGACACCACCAAAATTTCTAAGGTACTCCGGGAGAAAGAAAAACAGAGAGGTTGAGCCAACAATGAAATGGTTTGAAATCAATGTTGAAAAAGGCATCTGACTGATGAAATTAATTCTTACGTCAAACTCCGAAAAGAATTAAGAATGGCTCCGGAATAATAAGAAGAGTCAGGTAAGATCCTGGGAAAAGACCTGTGGGTTAGGGCCCACTAAAAGAAACACCGTTGAAAAGTACTGTAGAACAGATAGATGATCTTGTTGGAACAATTGTAATATTGGACTGAGGTGACAACCTCGAATTAATTAGAACAGAGACGAATCTCTGATATGTCTTCGAACTCGGAAGGATAAAGCGGCAAGAGGAGAGCGAGCAGGAAAAACACTTGAGGAAAAGAATATGATCAATCTCAAAACTTGAATTGAGTCCACGGAGAAGAAAAGAGATGAAGAATGTCGTACAAAATGAGAATTCACCGGTTGAAATATTTGAGGGAAGGCTGAAGAGGCTCCACACGAATGGAATTGATGGTGAAAGAGACTCGAACTCCGGGAAGAAAAAGGGTGGGAGGCGGGAAAAACAAAGGCAACTTGGAAGGGGAAATCGACGAATATCTTGAAGAGCAACACCGGTGGAAGTCATTAAGGAAAGGAAGCAAAGACTTCTCACGAGTAGGATGGATACTCGAATCGACTCGGTTCCGAGAAGAAGAAGGGAGGGAATTGGGAAAAACAAGGACAACCGGACAAGGAAAAACAACGATGTCGGAGGAAGAAGCGAGGATTGAACTTGGCAAAGATGAAGATGGTCGAGTCAACTTGACGAGAAATGCACGGATGAAAAGAGATGAGAACCAACGATCGAAAAACCAACTGCGTGACCCTAAAGAAAATTTGAAGGGAAGAGAAGTAATTCAAAACACCTACGTCAAGATTTCTCACCGAGGCGACGAAGGGGCAGAGGAGTAAAAGAATTCCTACTCTCGATATAACTAGACTCCAAAAGTTTTCTTCTAGACTCAAGCTGCGGCCAAACTACACGATCAATCAAGGGGCTCCTAGGGTCGGTCGAGGCTCGATACCAACTTATCACGCCCAATATCGACCCTATCCAAAAGGAACTCGAAGGTCCCACCAAGGATAGACCCGCATATTGAAACGCTTTTGCGAGGTGGATATCATCACATCAACATTACATAATAGATTGGGATACATACATAAGGCACGAATGCCGCAAGAATACATCAACATCATATACAAGATCAACATCCGACTACGGATGAAACATAAATAGAAACTCAAACGACATCCACCCTGCTAGCCCAGGTTGCCGACCTGGAACCTATCCCCTGATCGAAGAAGAAGCAGAAGAAGAACTCCAACACAAGCAAACATCGCTCTCACGTCATGATCATCGCAAACCTGTACCTGCAACTGGTGGTGTAGTAATCTGTGAGCCACGAGGACTCAGCAATCCCATTACCATGGGTATCAAGACTAGCAAAGCTTAATGGGAAAGGAAGGGATAAAATGGTGAGGTTGCAGCAGCGACTAAGCATATATGGTGGCTAACATACGCAAATGAGGCGAGAAGAGAAACAAAGGCAGTCGTCAACTAGTAATGATCAAGAAGTGATCCTGAACTCCTACTTACGTCGAGACATAACCCGAAACCGTGTTCTCCTCTCGATCAACCCGAAAAGAGACACTCACGGTTATGCACACGGTTGGTGTATTTTAATTAAGATCAACTTCGGGTTTTCTACAACGGACATTAACAAATTCCCATCTGCCACATAATCGCGGGCACGGCTCTCGAAAGTTTATACCCTGCAGGGTGTCCCAACAGCCCATGATAAGCTCTCGCGATCAACGAAGGATATTCCTTCTCCCGGAAGACCCGATCAGTCTCGGAATCCGGCTACAAGACATTTCGACAGACAATAAAACAAGACCAGCAAAGCCGCCCGATCGCCGACAATCCCGATAGGAGCTGCACATATCTCGTTCTCGAGGGCAACACCGGATGAGACTAGCTACGAGTAAAACCAACCCTCGGGTTGCCTCAAGGTGGCCCAGCAGTAGCTCAGTTCAGCCAGACTTAGAGAAGCACCGCCCGGGGGCTGAATAAAGATGACCCTTGAGAGAGCGACTCCCAAGGGAAAAGTAGGTGGTGGTGAGGCAAATGGTAAAACCAATGTTGGGCCTTCTTTGGAAAAGTCTTATTCAAAGCGAACTGTCAAGGGGTCCCATAAATCACCCGACCGCGTTAGGGACGCAAAATCCGGGAACATAATACCGATATGGCGGAAACTAGGCGGCAAGAGTGGAACAAAACACCAGGCATAAGGCCGAGCCTTCCACCCTTTACCAAGTATATAGATGCATTAATTAAATAAGATATATTGTGATATCCCAACAAGTAAACATGTTCCAACAAGGAACAACATCTCCATGTTCAACAAGGAACAAACTTCATCTTCACCTGCAACTAACAACGCTATAAGAGGGCTGAGCAAAGCAGTAACATAGCCAAACAACGGTTTGCTAGGAAGGGTAACAAAGGTTAGAGGTGACATGGCAATTAGGTAGGCTTGAGCAGCAAGTGATAGGTAGCGCAGCATAGCGAAAGAACGAAGCAACTAGCATAGCAATGATAGTAGTGAGATCCAGGGTAGCGTTCATCTTGCCTGAAATCCCGCAAGGAAGAAGAACGAGTCCATGAAGAAGATGAATGGATGAAGCCGAACCAAGCGTAGACAAACGAATCCTCACGATCGCAACGAAACAGGAACTAACAAGAAGAAGCACACAACATAGTAAACACCCACACATGAACAAGACATGATGCACAACAAGCATGATGCAAGACAAAGCTACATGAGCTACTCATGGCAAGATATGATGCAAACAAGATCAACACATCAAAGCAAGTTTAAATGAGGCCGGGAACAACATATAACAATTCCGGTAAGTCCTCATATGCAAATTTCGAAATTGTTCCAGATCTGAATAAACCTTATGTTCAGGTTGTTAAACAGCAAGTTAAGATGCCCCACGATAATCTACACAAAATTCTAGTCAAGTTATATATAAAGTTCATTTAATTGAGACTCGGCTTAGAAGATATGAGCAAAACAAGTTAAACATGGCATTGATGCAAAATACATACAAACATCAAGCAAACACCTCAAAACAAGGATGCAACATGATAATATGAAACTACATGCAATTCTAAGCAAGTTTCATATAGAGCACACTCAAAAGCAGACAGCGGTTCAACACATACACCCTATACAAGTTTAAAGGACAAGCTGTCCAAAACAGCAAGTAGGCATATTGCAAGCATCAAACAACAAGCTACAGCATCTCAACGTAATAACAAAAGGCATGGGCATGATGTACAGGTAAAGCATGACAAAACATGAACACTAAGCTATCTCCAGAAATCACTAGAACATGCTCAAAATGACATGGCAAGATTGCAAGTAATAACAGTTTCAGACTTATCAGGAAATAACATCAGGTTGCAATGTTTAGAGCTATGAAACAACATGTTAGAGGAACTTATCATGGAAAACAAAGGCATGGCATGAATCTATTAATTGCATAGAACAAAAGTCCTTTAGTGACCATAAGCCAAAAAGGATCAGAGAATATGATGGCACCCATGTAAACATGGCAAGTTATATTACAGATTTAAACATGGCAGGAACAACGATAAGTAGGCATGTTGGTGAGCTTGAACCACTCACCACAGAGCAAAACATGGCATGGAAAGGCACCCAATAGCAAGAATACATGGCATATAAGCTATACATGGCAAGAACAACAACATAGCATGCAAGGATCAACTACAACAACCTTGGCAAAATTGAATAACATGTAAACAATCTGCCAGGAAACATTTTATAGCAACAGTAGAGCTCGATTGACTCAAGCTATGGCACTCCATAATTTCAAACAAGGGCATGGATGGATAGAGAAAGACATGTAGAACAAAACATCCTTACTGAAGTATCTCAAAATATGCATGGATCTCTCTGTAGCATCAAGTTAACATGGCATCAAAATAACAGCAGAACAGGGGCTAAAACAGCAACATCAAGATGTCTAGTTTGCATGCTTGTGCTAGTCACCACATAGGTCATAAAAATACATGGCATACACCCCTGGAAAGATGGCATGGCATATTACAAAACACATGTAGGACTCAAATTCATAGGATGCACACATAATCATGGCAAAAATGACAAAAGTGCATGTTCTGTTAAGAAACAGAAACTAACATCACATAGCCTTCTTCTAACAGCATTCAGGGCATCAATATGAGCTCAAATGAAAATGATGCAATGAGATGAAATGATCTACTCATCGAGACGAACATTTTGACATATTACACAGCGCAAAAAGCAGACAGCGATAGCAGAGTTATGATGCGATGAAAATGCAACAAAATATGCAACAATTTCAGGGACTTAGTGAAAATTGGACCTCGGGAGAAGTCAGCGGACGAGGAGATCCGGACGACGCGGTGCTGGACGGGACGAGGCGTTTGGTTCGGGACCCGGTGGATCTCGTCCCACTGGGCGGATCCGGCCGGACCGAACTCCAGCGAGGGCGCAGCCTCCGGCGAGCTCGGGCTGGAGGAGGCAATGGCTGGGCGTCGGATCCGAGGGCATGAGGCCCCGGCCAGGCGGGCGGCTCAGCGAGGCGAGGGGGCGGCAGCGCGCTTGCGGGCAGGCGAGGGTGGGGCGGCGCCGCCGAGGCGGAGCGGCCACCGGAGCGGGCGGAGGCGGTCGAAGCGGCGCGGAGTGGCTCGGAGGGTGGCCTTGGCGGGGGAGGCCGGGCGGCCGGGCGATAACGGGCGGCGGAGGGCGCGAGGCGGAGGCCTGGTGCGGAGAGGCGCTGGGCTGACTCTGGTATGTGTGCGGTGGGCCAGGCGAACTGATCCGGTCCAGCAGCATGTGATGGAGGGAGGAGAGAGAGGTGAGGTGGCGGCGGCTGGTTGGCTCTTGGTGGTGGCGGTGGGGTGACGTGGCGCATGGGGATTGGTCGGGTGAGGTGTCCGCGGACATGTCCGCTCGGGCGGACGATGTCTGGCGCCATGAGGATGAAGATGGCTAGGGTTAGACCAGGATTTAGGGGAGAAGCACATATATATAGGTAGAGGGAGCTAGGAGAGTCAAATGAGGTGCGGTTTTGCCACGCGATCGTTATCGAGCGACCGAGAGCATGGAGGGAGTTTGCTGGGTTTTGGGCCACTTTGGAAGGGTGTTGGGCTGCAACTCAAAGAGGGCTTTATGGTTACCAGTTAACCGTTGAGTACCAAACGACCTCAAATGGCACGAAACTTGACAGCGGTCTACGGTGCTATACCAAGGCCGCTTGACAAACCTCGGTCCATTCCGAGACCGTTTAACACCCTTTACGAAAAAGAGGTAAAAGGGGCGCCGGAGACATAGGAGTGCGGACTGCAAAGCGGACAACGGGAAAAATGCTCGGATGCATGAGACGAACACGTATGCAAAATGAAATGCACATGATGACATGATATAAAATGCAGATGATGATATGGCAAAGTGCAACACGCAAGCAAATGACATGGCAAAGACGGCGAATAACTGGCAGACATCTGGCGCATCGAATCCGGGGCGTTACACCTCGTTTCCATCGCATGTTCCGTCCAAACCCTCCCGATGAACACGACCACGCATTCCATTCCGACCCAGCCGGTTGGCTCCCATGCGTTCCGTTGCCTCCCGATGAATACACGACGCATTCTGTTGCCTCCCCATGAACACGACGACGACGCTGTTTCTCCGTTCCGACCCAGCCATGTACGTATGCGCGAGTAGGCGTTCGAGACCCTGCCCGTATGTACGTACGTGGCCGTATTTTCTTTCTTGCACCCTCGCGGCTGTACGTATGTGTAAGTGCGCGCCTCTACTACGACCAGTATGTACGTACACGTTCGCGACCAGAATGACAACGCTACGTGCGCTCGACCAGGTGGGTCCGGTATCGGGCACTTCCTTACTGCGAAGATGTAGCTGGTGGGTCCCAGCGGTCGGGGCGAATCATTTTTTGCCGGACGCACTTCCTTGCGTGCGAAGATGTAGCTGGTGGGTCCCAGCGGTCGGCGAATCCTTTTTTGCCCGGACGCACTTCCTTGCATGCGAACATGTAGCTGGTGGGTCCCAGCGGTCGGGGAAGCGTTTTTTCATGAAATACGGTGGCCCGTCCGGTGGGTCCCCTTGTCGGTGGAGAAAAATTATTTTTGGCGTAATAAGGAGGCACTTCCTTGCGGCCGCCGTGGACCCAGTGTCGACCTCTCCACGCGACGATACTCTTCCGATGGAAGTCGATCGTTGACCACATTGACCACGCCGCGCCGAGAGCACCACGGCGGTGGACGACGGTGAGACCTAGGAAGGGGACGACACAGAGCCGGGGAAGACGTAGCAGTGGATGCCCACGCGAAGAGGAGTACGAGGGTGAGGCTGCCGTCACCACAGAATAACAGGGTGTGTGGGTGAGTTGAGGGATGGCCTGGCCAGCGGTGGGAGTAGTAGGGGGCGGTGAGGCCTCCGCGGCATCACAGCCGGCCACGGGAGGCAGGAGCACGCGGCACGACCGACGCTGCTTTGGGCGGCTGGAGCACGAAGACTAGAGGTTCAAGAAGCACTACAGCCGTTGGATGGACATCGTACGGTCACTGGAGCTAGAGTCGTTCATATTGACTAAGTTAACAAAGCCCTCCGTCCCCGTAAACTTAGTAGGCCCACAAGTCAGCCTCCCACCAAGGTGAGTCCCAGCTAGCAGGGGGAGTATTCATTTTTTTTGTGCGTAATAAGGAGGCATTTCCGATGGGTCCGAGCTGACAGCGGGGGGAACGTTTTTTTCGCGAAATACAGAGACCCTTCTGGTGGGTCCCAGCTATCAGGTGGAGGAATCATTATTTTGCGCATAATAAGGAGGCATTTTCCTGTGTGGGCCCCTACTGTCAGCCTCTTCCGATGGCTGTTGTTTGTTGACCGTGTTGACCTCGCCGCACCGAGAGCACAAGCAGTGTGGACGAGGGCGGGGCCAGGAAGAGAACCACCGGGCCGGGCGAAGCCACCGCAGCGGATGCCCACGCCGAGGGGAGAACAATGCCGACCGGTCGGTGTGGAGTGGTGCCGTCGCCGCCGGAAAATAGCAGGATGTGGGTGATTAGAGGATGGCTGGCGGCAGCTGCCAGCCACGGGAGGAGGAGCAGGCAGTCCACCGCGCTGGTTTGGGCGTCTGGAGCATGAAGATCGAGATTGAAGAAGCACGGCGGCCGTTGGATGGACATCTACGGGTTAGGATCCTCTGCAGATCTTGACGGTCTGTCTGATCAACGCCATGTGGGACTGGCCCCACATGTCATCGACACTACAGCACCATCTGATGCTGCAGAGGATCTCAACCCCAACGATCAACTGCTGTGTGTTGACTAAGTTGACAAAGCCTTGCGTCGCGTCAAAAAAATTAGGACAGCGTCATCGTCAACCTAGTAGGCCCGAAGTCAGCCTCCAAATCATGGAAAACAGCATACAACCCATTAGCCATTATTTTCAATAATTTACAGCCCATTTGCTAATTCTTAAGGATATTTGAAGCTCATATTCTTTTATTAGCATTACAGACCATATATTACAGGCCTTCGCTAAAAATTCAACGAAATTTTGCATA
The DNA here is from genome assembly GCA_021605205.1 of Aegilops longissima. Classification (NCBI taxonomy): domain Eukaryota; kingdom Viridiplantae; phylum Streptophyta; class Magnoliopsida; order Poales; family Poaceae; genus Aegilops; species Aegilops longissima. Next base: position 20,151 of record JAHIAM010001724.1, read on the forward strand.
TTTGGTGGGGTCCGAACTCTTTTGATCACGAAATTTGAGTCACGTTAAAATAATTTTCAAAAAATATATCAAAATAAAATTCAAAAAAATTCTCCATAAAAAAAATGAATGAAATTTAGAATCTTAACTAGCAATATGCCCGTTCGTTTACGGAACATGAAGATGCATTTGTATGAGTAGTTTATCTTGTGGGTGAAAAGATGATATTTTAATGTAATTGCCGGTTGGCTTTGGTTTTATAAGAGTAGAGAGTAGATAAATCCTGAAAAAATGATATTTTAATGCAATTGCGGTTGGCTTTGGTTTAAAAATTTACAGCCCATTTCCTACAACTTATAGCCCATTTTCTGGGGAAGCCCATTTCTTATCCCTCCTTGTCTTGAAAGATTTGCAGCCCAGCAGGGCTGAGAAAAGCAAGTCGGCCTCGGTTTTGGTATTTTCCAAAAAAAAGAACTAGGCTAGCCAATTTCAGAAAGAAAAAAATATCAACTGGGCTCGTCATGTGCTTAATAAAAGCGTAAGAGTGGGCTAGACAGCCACAGCCCCCATACATGTATGTGATTGAGCTCCGTCTCTGGCTGAAAAACAATGGGCGAGCTCTTTGGGTCCACAGTGTTATCCGCTTGTTGTGTAATTTTCTCGTTTATTGACTACATTGACAATGGCATGGAACGTAGTTATCAAACAATTAAGAGGAAGTATTGTTTTGGCTTGTAATAACGAGGCACCTGCTTGCGAAATGCAATGACCCTGGTGGGTCCCTACTGTCAGCCTCTCCACGTACAATCATCTCTTGATTCCTCTTGGTTGTTGACCAAGTTGACAACACCAGACGGCGGCGAGCATAGCGAGCTAACCAAGGCGAAGAACGACAGCAAGGCCTCGGACGGGAACGAACAGCAGCCATGAAAGATGCGGAAGTGTAGTGGCAGGTCGAGGGGAGTACGAGGGCAACAACATGCAAGTCAAGCATACAAATGGTACAAAAAGCCCAAGGATTAATTGTTCATCAAATTTTTAGACAAAACCCAGATTGAACATGGCGGTAACATCTAACCCAACCACTCTTTTTGCAGTCACAAACAAATGGATCGGTCGATCCATAAAATCAACATCTGTGCAAAAAAATTATTTTAGGATGTCTACAACTTGTTGTAAATAGAAGCCGAGCACGTTTAGAAGCCCATTTGTCCACCTGAAACTTCTTTTTTTGCTGTTCAACATGTTCGTCCGTGAGAAATATCTTGCTGTAAAAATTAAGCCTCATGGACAATAGTAACCTCGCATTTTGTCCATGTGGTTCTGCCTAAGTAGACATGAAGATTGAAAATAGTTAAGGTCTGAAAAAAGAGTGTCGAAAGAACGACAGCTGAACAGTTAATTCTAGTACAATATATACGGGCTTTCAATGTGCATGACATCATCACCTCTATGTATAAATTCTCCAGAGATCGAAAGCATCACAGCAAGCCAATAATTATGTCCAGATCAAAACTATACATTCTGAAATATATGATCTTGACAGAATCCAACAGCATTGATAGGCTATCAATGGACGAACTCTTCATTAAGCATATAACATAATATTAGTACCCAAAGTGTACTCCAATATGATATAAAAATTATGCGCATAAATGAAAAATGCAGCATATGATTACAAATGTGTAGATGATAATATAAAGTACCTGAAAAGGTGAGGAGCAAAACACCAACTCCTTGTGATTATTAAACGGGTCACGAATTACACCCAAGGTCTCGGTTTGGGTGCGAGAGGCAACGATTATTTCGACGGTGTATAACAATTATGAAGGAGCAACCTTTCAAGTGAAGGGGCATCTTCGATGATGAGCTGTTGTCCTTCAAAACAAATTCCAATGCTTTTAAGGTGAGGTGACTTTATTTGGAGACAACTGATACCGATTTCTATTCCCAAAACAATCAGCAAGCGCTCCAGGACAGGGCAACTAGAGTGGATGATGATGTGCAGTGAGGCCTCCGACAGATAAACCACCACAAGCGAAAGTTTTTTTAGCAGTGGGAGTCGAAGCATTTGTACCAGATCGTCTGGTAGATGGCACCGGGCGAAGGTGGCGGTGTGGAGAGAGGAGGAAAACCACGAGATGGACAACGGTGGTGTGGGCACGAATTCTTGGTATGTTCGTGCTATGAAACTTTTTCGTGGTAATGGTATAACTCAAATTGCTGGAGTTTTCGAATTCGGGGATGTCGATAGCGTCCACCTTGCGGGTATGGACAGCGGTAGCTTGTCGGGATCTGAGAGGCATTGAGCGGGTCCCTGCTGGTGAGAAGAGCGATGGCTCGATGAGATCAAATTCAGGAAGGACGGATGTCGGCGACGATCGAGATTGAGGGCGCGGCGCCGTAGAAGCGCCACCGAGTTGAGAGGAGTTGTGTGCGGCAGCAATCCTTGGTGGGGAGAAGCGAGATGATCTCCTCAAGGATGACGTCTGGGAGTTCGCTGATGCGGTCCACCGGAGATTCTACCGGTTCCTCAGATCCGGGTGGGGGGGCTCGCCGCTTCTCCCCGCGCTACCGGGTGCTGGATCTACAACCGGCGTCGCCGCTAGCAGGAGCCTCATCTTCTTGGCGCTGGGGCCAGCCGACTCCATTTTCCTTGTGGGCATCGCGCCGAGCTCATGGGTTTGAGCAGAGTAGCTAGAGACGAGCCTAGTGGCAGTGCGAGTGGGGAAGAAGGAGGGCTAGGGATTTCTATAGGAGTGGAAGAAGAGGAGCAGGCCTTTTCTGTACGAGTGAGGAATAAGGTGAGCGGGGTTTTCGGGCGAGTGAGGAAGATTGGGGGGCGGGGGGGTGGGTGGGGAGGCAGGCGGGAGAGCGAGTTGTTCGTGTTTATAAGGCATGCTGCACTAACTACTCTCTTTTTCCCAAGAACCGCTCTCTTCTTTTGCGTTCTTTGCATGGTGACCATGCATGCAGGATGCATGTGCCCTTGGCCGCTGCATGCGCTGGTTTGTTACTAGGCCTATTTAATAGGGTGGTTATGGAGTAAATTAAGGAGATTTATTTTCTCTGTGTGCATCCACCAAATTAGAGGATCTTGATCTTGGATCTGAACACTCACATTAAACTAACATTAGGAAGAACAAAAGTTCAGCATGTCTATGCATCTCAATGATTCACCATACTATAACCAATATACAAAACTGTGAGAAGGTGTGGAAATAAAGAAAATTGGTCGATGCTTCTCTGAGCAAAGGGCCTCCCTGCACACGCATTAATTTCCTGGGCATGCTTGTTTCTTCTCAATGTTGCGAGCACTTTGAGCATGTTGGCAACTCCACAGCTATCTAGCTGCCTCATCTTGCAATTGATCTTTGACACATTTGCAGCAAACACATGAGGCAATAAAGATGACTCAACATGGGTCCATATTGTGCAGTTCCACGATATCCTATTCATTCTCACGAATCCAAAAGATAGGAAAACAGTAGCTATACTTAAGCGGTGTTGCAAAACAGTAGCACATATCAATAGCTTGGCATGACAAAACAAGATCATCACGGACGAAGGAGATCTTGACCTGCACGAGGAAGATTACATATAATTTCATAAGTCCTTGGATGATTTCCACCTTGGCTGCCTTGCTTGTTTGCTCCTCCGGACATGACAGGATCATTCCGCCTTTGCATTCAGCAAGTCAAGCGTCTGAATAAGCTAATTTCATCTTGCGGTGGTCATTTTACCTAGTTATGAATGTAGGAATACGGAGCACCATGAGGTTAGGCTGAGCAGGTAGATGCAGCCATATAAATTTTGTGCGGTGCTACCAAAATTGAGGTTTGTATCCCTTCCGTTATGAGAATTCTTCTTGAAGTTGGTAGAATGTGATGACTTGTTCTTTGCATCAAACTTCCCTTTCCCCTGAGATTTGTTCTTGTTGTTTTGGGGCTGGTTGGGCTGGAAGTTCTTCTCGTGTACCATGTGGGCACTAGAAGCTCCCTCGGCGACCCGAGCACGTGTGTCTTTTGCTCTCGCCTTCTCCTCAAAATCAAGAGTGCTAATGAGATCCAAAACAGAAAACACATGTCTCTTATTTTTCAGAGAAGTAGCAAAATCGTTCCACGAAGGTGGAAGCTTGGCAATGATGGTCCCAGCAACAAATTTGTCCGGCAACACACACTTAAAGTACTCAAGTTCCTTAGAGAGTGACTGTATCTCATGAGTCTGCTGAACAAGAGAGCGCTCATCAGTCATCTTGTAGTCACAGAGTTGCTCCATGACGTACAACTCGTTGCCAGCGCCCGAGGGCCCAAACGTGGCCTCGAGCGCAGCCCACATGTCTTTGCCGTTGTCAAACAACATATACGAATCCACAATGGAATCGTCAAGAACACTCAGCATGGCGGCTTTGAAGAGGGTATCCATGTTCTGAAAAGCTTCCTGCTGTGTAGGATTAAGATCGCCCTCGGGCTTACCCTTAGTGGCGTCATAGCAGCACATGATCTGAAACCAATATACTGCTCTTGTGCGCCACCTTTTATATTGCACCCCCTTAAAAGTAGGCGGCTTCAAAAGCGCAGCAAAACAACTCGGAGTAAATTGACTGTGATCAGGTTTTTGGATTGGATTGTTGAATATATGAGCAATTTAGTATGAGATTTAATCCGAATCAGCAGTAAATAGATCATGACGACAATTGCAAACATCAAAGTAATGATGCGGACTAAACCAGGAGGACAGAATCACATACTATACAGCGGGAGCAGAACCGATGTGGTTGATGTTGTCACTCATGTCGTTGATGAAGAGGTTACTGAGGTCGGGGAAGAAGGCTGTCGTTGAGGAAGTCGTCGCTGACAGCAGTCACATGAGTGTGCTCCCCAAAAACTTGATCGCCCCTCACCCGTACAGGATCACGAAAGGCGGGGTTCGGAGGACTGATGTCCCTTCTCGCGGTGCACGCCGGAAGGAGGGCTGGAGAAGAATTGCATGGCGGCGCTAAGATCTGGAATGGTGCGAAACCATATGATACAGCGGCGGCTAGGGTAGAGCATGTCAGGTCGGAGTATAATAGTAGGCCTTTGGCCCCCAAACCCCACGTCCAAGTCAATAATAGCTCAAAAAAAGTCAATAATAGCCCCACCAAGGTTTGTCTCAAAAAAAAGGAGTAATTAAGGCGTCTGTTAGTCCCTTTAGTATAAATACAATATCATTAATAATGGCCCCACCTTTTGTCTCACAAACTAGAGTATGTTGGAGTATAACCGGCTACACATTTACAATCCGCTTCTCTTCTCTCTCCTTCATCTAAGCACAAATACTATATTTAAATCCTTATAGCCTGCTTATGTCATCTAATTATAGTAGTACTTGCTCTAAAAGTTACTATCCACTGTGTAGTCTGAAATGCCGGGCGTGCAGCGGGTTGTGCCCTCGGTCGGCGCACCGCTTCAACGGCGGAAGCAGTGAGAGGTCGCGTCGCCCTGACTTGCCATCAATGTGGAGCTGCGGGCTCAGCTGGCGCCGGGCGGGAAACGCGCGCGGGAGGGGGGAGGTGTTTTTGTTGGGCCAAGAAGGTGAGAAGCCAACTTGGGATCGGTCCGGATGGGGAAATATCATGTGCTCCCATACTCTGCATATGACACTAGTGTATGTTACTACTCCCTCCTTTCCGGTTTATAGAGATGTTTAGAGTAACATAGTAATATGTTACAGTACAAGTTACTCCCCACTACGACCAGCCTTGGCCTCTCCCAGTGCTCCACCATGTATAGCTACTAAGCCTGCCACGTAGGCATAAAATATGATGTGGCACCAATAAACTTAGCACCTATGCATTGAACACTTGAGTTACTAAGCCATTTAATGCACTTAGCACCTCATCTAAAGAGTATTAATAGTATAGCCAGCTGCTGGCTATAAGCCTACAGCCCATCTTATAGTCAACACGTACTACAAAGTGCCTAGGAGCACGTGCTAGAGCTGGCTCTTCATGAAGAGCCCGCTTACCTTCTCTCTCCTCTTCTCTTTCCTCCAACTAAGTAGAAATATACTGTACTGTTTATTCCTTATAGCCCGCTGACTCAGCTCTATTGTACTTGCTCTAAGCACATTTAACCACTTGCTAGCACCCCCTTGACCGTGGACCTTGACGGTGTACGTCACCTTGTGTCTCATAATTTTCCTCGTCATCATCTGAGTCCTAGAAGATCTCACCCACATCATCATTAGCATGCATCCGCCTTGATAGACAACGTCGCGAGAAGGAGTAGAGCGCGATCGGGGCGCACCACCACCATGTCGTGGGCACTCTGTATGTGCTCGTGTGCGTGCAGTGTGCGTGTTTTTCCATCGGTGCTAGCTCTAAGTCCGAGGCTGCGGTCGTCTTCGTCTCCGACTAGTAGTTGAGCAACAACGGCAAAGAGGTGCTGCAAGAGATGCGTATGCGCCGTTGCGTGCGAGCTTCGCCGTAGCACGATGAACCGGACGTCGCCGCGGATGGCGCACGCCTCCATGCAGCCGAGTGTGCGCATGCATGTGTTATTCACGTGCATTCTGCGGCCGAGCGTGTGTTCATGCACGTCTTGTGTACGTGCGTTGTGTGCTCCATGTTGTGCGTGTATGTGCATGAGTTGGATCGATGGAGTTAGTGCGTTCGCTTGTGTACATATTTTAGGGTGTAGATTCACTCATTTTGTTTCGTATGTAGTCCCTTCTTGAAATATCTAAAAAGACTTATATTTGGGAACGGAGGGAGTATAAAACATCTTCAACTTAGCATCCTGATGTACCGTTTCTAGTGGTTAGCGAAAAGTTCATGTTCTTTTAGTTGTTTATAGGGGAAAACGCGCAAGGTTCCTTGCAGACGCTCCACCGCGAGGTTCCTTGCTCCTCCTCGGTCGTCGGGAATCTATGCTCTTCAACTCTTTTCTTTTACGTGAGCTTTGTTCATCTTTTTCCCAACACGCAAGACATCTAGCATCAAGGTGCACGTGTCATGCAAGAAAATGGAGATAATCAGATAAGCAGTGCGTAAGTGAGTCATGCGGGGGGGAGCGGGGGAAACCCTTTTCCGTAAGTGAGTCGTGCATTTCGATGGCACCTACGCAATATTTTTTCTCCTCGATGGCACGTGAATGGCACGTGAATAGTGCATGTACTCAACGACGAAGCAGGATGGTAGCAATGACATGGTCAGCCCTTTTTGGAGAGAGTACGTACTACTAGTAAATAACTTTGATGTGTCCGTCAACTCATGAGCGACAAGAAGCTTGATTCGCCTTCTCCCTCGCCACGCTGCGCGCTTGCGGTGGCTCGCAGACCGAGGAGAAACTTTTGCCTAGCGGTGGGCGTGCAGCAGTTCATTTGGTGTCAGTTGCGGAAGCACTCTTGTAGAACCATCGACTTCGGAAGAGGCGAAGAGCCAAGCGCAAGGTCACCTACTAACCTTAGGCTAGGCGTAGTGGGAGTAACATAAGTAGAGGTACCTCCTTTTTTATTCTAAAAACAACCACGCGAATATCAAGGTGCTGATTACGTAGAACAAATTTCCACAGTCCGTGCTCAGCACTCCTCTATCTCTCTTCTCAGCCAGCCAGTGGACGCCTTGGAGCCCATCGTCTGTTTGCTCACATGCGGCCCACATGTCAAGAAAACACAAGAGGACCCTTGAACCTGCACATCTTTCACCTCGGCGTCTGGTGATGAAAAACAAATCAAGAAAGATCTTGAAGGCGCTTTTGGAGTTACTCAAGAGTAGTAAGATTCTATTCTGATTTAACCCAAGATGCACATCTCGTGGCTTCAACTTATCAACTACCACTCTATTTTCTTTCATGACACGACCTGGATCTTTGGATGTCCCGATGTCGGCAAAAGGAGGAAGAACCCGACCAAATCTTGGTTGTGCTCTCGGATTAGACTAGGGTTGCTAACTTAAAAAATTTATTGTGTACTCCCTCCGTTCCAAAATACTTGACTTCCATTTGTCCAAAAATGGATGTGCCTATATACTAAAACATGTCTAGATACATATATATTTTGACAAATACTACCTCCGTCCGGGTTTATTGGTCCCCATCATATTTCATGCCAAATTTTGACCATAGATTAAACTAACAAAATGTTTACGCATGTTACCAAATATTATATTTTTGAAAACTATGTTCAAATATGAATCCAATGAGATAATTTTTCTTGACATGCATTAAAATTTTTTAGTTAAATCTTTAGTCAAAATTTGACACAAACTACCAAGGGACCTATAAACCGGGGACGGAGGTAGTAGAACGGAGGAGTAGAATGGATGCAAGTTTTTGTATTGGGAAGAAGAGTACATCCATATATTGATAGGCGTTGGAGTTGGCCTTACAAGTGGGACCGCATTGAGGAAACCGACTATCGGCAAACCCCCACCTCGCCGCCGTGCGATGGCTGAGTTAGAGAAAGCGATGAGGTTGAAGAGATTGCTCTAGCACGGACTCCAAGAAATATGGTGTCGAGATGGAAGTCGTCTTTGGTGGCGTGTGTCGTACTCACGGGCGTGAATGCTTGTTACGGCCCATGCCACCCTACTACTCCTACTACTACTTACTATATAGTACTACTAGTATCGAGGATTTGAGGTGCTGGTTACGTAGTACAATATGGCTATAGTAAAAAACACCCATACGACCTTGTGAAGCATGTGAAGCTAGTACAAATAGTGTACTACTATTGTTGATGATTGGCCTCATCCGATAACCTATTGCAATGCACGTACAAAAGCGGGTGGGAACTCGAGAAATTGCTATCTTACGTGAAGGCAGTCACCATGATTGTATTTGAACATTAAATACAATACCGGTGTGCTCAACCTCACGGGCGATCTGCTGAGATTTTGGAAGTGGAACCCGGTCACGAGTGTACACATTCACAAGTTCCGACTCGCATGATTGGACCCAATGTAAACAACCCAATCTCCATTTGGGCCTGCCCAGGCCTTGCCCTCAGCGATGGCATCTTAACATCATACGTATCATTATCAAGCGGCATCAACTTGCACAGGCGAGGCCTCCGTTCGTAACGACGCCGGTCATCAGGGTCACGGCGAAGAAGATAGGCGAGATCAAACCGTTCCTTGACTCTTGGGTTCCTTGTAATGATGTTATTAGTTGAGTCAAGAATGGGCTTGAACGAACCCGCCATGCTAGCCGAGGAGATGACGTCGCACCGATCAATGAGTTCCTCCACCACGTCATCTTTCAGATCGGGGCAAGAATAACGGGGTCGTTTCCGTCCTGTTCCCTCCATGGAGAAACGATCGAACAATGGCGAGAAGAAAGCGTGAAGGGCTGAAGGAAAATGGAGGAGGAGAGGAAGAGCGTCGCAGCAGTTCCAAATCGAGAGGAAAGGTGAAGCATTGGTGGGCGGTTGCCGGTTGCCACGGTTCACAAAGGGCTCCCGGCCTACGTCGGTTCGAAATACTCCTACTACTCGCCGTCGTCTCACCGATATGTTGGAGCAGGACCACATGTCAGCGAAACATGGTGTGTAATTTATCGTGCAAAATGCGATCTGGCGCGTTGGCCCAAAGTGCCACATTAGTTTTTTTTTAGTTTGCGCATTAGTTATCGACCTTTATTTTTTTAACATGCAATCTGAATGGATAGCTCTGTGGTCATCACACGTGGCGGATATAGTGATGGTTGATTCGCCCGAGCAACTTCTTTGTGGGAATATGGGAGTACCAGTAGTTCAAGGAACAGAGAAATGATGGTTGCTTCGTCAGAGCAACTTCTTGTGGCGAAGGTGGGGCTCTGTGATTTGTTGCTCACTAGTCATTACTCCGCGCACAACGACCGGGGTGAATCTTTCCCTGAAGTTGTGTTGTGCACTCAATATTGCTGCATGGCAGGTGGAGCGGATGAAGGATGTCCAACATGTCGGTGAAACAAAGTTGAATTGTTTACGGCATTGCTATCAATCCTTGAGATTTGTTTATATGTCGCATAATTTTGATGAAATTGTCTTGTGATGCTATGAAGGTTTCAACTTTGGTTCCCGTAGGAAAAAAGGTTTCAACTTAGGATTCATGTGTCTTGCCTCGAGATTATCTCGTTACAACATTCCATCAAATACAAATGAAACTACCATGGCTAATGCATCTCAATGGTTCGCAGATCAGCGCCAATATTCACATCTGGCGAAGACAAAGTTGTGAGAAGGTGTACAAATAAAGAAAAAAATATAATTGATCGATGTTGTTCGTAGGCATGGCTCCATTTCCTTGGCACAATGTTCATTGCTTGGCAGCTAGTTTCACCCAGCTCTGTAGCCAAAAAGAGGTGTATGAAGGACACCACAATCCGATCATTTGTGCAGCTCCACTAAAATCGGGTGGACCATCCCTGTTTGCAAAGATATCTAATCGGTGTGATTACAATAATAGTGGAACTAGATGATGAAACATAACACACATAAATAGAAGCCGATCACCTCTCGATCTCTCTTTAGGACTAACTTCTTGTCGGAGAAGATTAGGCGCGGGGTTGGATGAGGAGGATAGCAAAACCAATCTCCCTTTCAGCAGTCCCACGAAATGTAAAAGCGTTGCCCGTGTGACATTTTGGCGGAACTACACAAAACACTCTTGAGAAAAGTGATTTGTGCAGTTCACCAAAAAGTCATAATAACAACAAGGTGAAAATGGATAGCCCTGTTTGCAAAAGGAGGTCGAAAGGAAACAATTACTGCCCAATAACACGAGTTGAAGACACATCGCCGACAAAAAGAAGCATGTTCCATGTAAAAGGGAAAGATAGCACATGGTGGTTTATCAAAAATGGTTTGAGGGCGAGATTGCAAGATGGAAAATCGCGCGGCGAGATACGATTTAAGCAAACAACTAAAGAAGATCCACATGCAGCAACGTGGGAAGATGGGCAGTGGAGCAAGGCGGAGGAAGCTGTACACGAGGGTCGTCGGGATGTTACTAGGAGGCGCCGGCGGCGGGATCTGCCCATCTGCGGCAGCGAGCAAGTGGCGAAGGCCCTACGCGCGGAGCTTGGTCGAGAGAGCGGCGGTACCGCAGATCGGGACGAGCTGCCTCAACGCCGTCGAGCGGAGGCGATGCACATCCTCCCTTTCCGCCGGTGGACGGGATGCGGAGAGGCCATGGCGGCCTTGTGTGAGATTGTGTGACGAGACTCACGAGAGACAAACCCATTTTTCCATTTTCCCCACGGCAATCATTTTATATTCTAGGCGTGGTACCGACCCTCCTTGAGTAAACAACCGCTACACGCGTCAAATTATCATGTGGGCTGCCTTTTTCGTATAGAAAGCGAACTCCACCGTGTACTGGCCGCGGGTGTGGCTGGGAGCGAGGCGTGAGTCGTCGTCCTGTGCACTTCTTCTTTAGGTGCAGAATGCGTGCGTGGGTGGGTGTGAGAGAGATGGTTTGTGCGAAAGCAGAGGCAATGTGTTGATGATATCTCAATCGAAAAAGCGTAACATATGCAATGTGTGTGAAAGCGGAGTCATGGGCGTGAGATATCGATAGAATTGAAAACAGGGATGAAGTGTGTGGCTGCGCGATCGATAAAGAGTGCCATAGAATTTGTGTTTGCCACGTCAAAGATACAGGCGGCTGGCCTCTTGGAATTTGAGAGGCAGAGGTGCGATTCTTCTCCGTGGCATGGATACCTACCTACAACGTTCGACTATCGGTGTGTGTGTGGGGGGGGTAGAGACCGGTCGACTAGTATATGTGCAGGGAAGGAGAGAGACCTAGCTATGTATTGAGGGAGATCGATCGACATCCATGGATATGTGTAGCAGAGGAATAAGGTTGGGAAAAAGACAAATGTAGGCGTCGGAGGGTTGGTGGTGGAGTGGCGTCTCACAAATGGTGGGAGAGGCCTGCTAGACAAGCGGAGGGTATGAGTGCAATATCAATAAGAGAGGGCGGGGATGTCATGTCATCTCTATGCGTGCGTGTGAGAGGCGGGTCGGGAGGTATTCAAGGATGATGAGGGAGAAGATATGGTTGTGGTAAGCATGCGTAACTACATAGGAAGATCAACCGTCGTGTGTCCGAGAAAGGAGAGACATAACTAGCGAGGTAAGTGTATCGGTGCTTGGTGAAAGCAATTATAGTCGACACTGGCTATATGTAGGGAGATCAGTTCATATACACGCCTCATGTGTTAGAAGCAAATAAGGTCGGAGAGGCGGACATGGGGAGAGAGTGTGGCTAGGAGGTGGTGCGAGGCCTACCATGTCGGGGGGAGGTGTGCGAGCATGTGACTAATGAAAAGAGGCGGGAGTGTGCACCTTTGTGGAATCGTATTGGACATATGGGGGCATGGGCGGTGAGAAGAGAAGAGGGAAGTATATATGTGTTTGTTGTAGGCACACTTGGCTAGAGAGGTATATCGACCGGTGTGTGCGAGAAAGAAGGAGCAGGGGCCTACACACACGCTGGTGGATGACCTAAAGAGAAATAATGAGCGTCTTGTGATGGAGGGGCGCTAAGGGTGTGTGAGGGGGCGGGCGTGTGCATGCACGATAGAAAGTTAGCGCTAGCTAGCTACAAATAGAAGAGGATCGTGAAGGTGTAAAAGGCGAACAAAGATCATAATTCATTATAAAAAGGTGGATACGGATACTTGAAGAAGATATCATAATGTACAACATTGATTATAATTTGGGCTAATGTGTGGCTTTTGCAACTCAGGTCTAAATACTTGTCATAATGTAGAGGCGGGGCACTATACTTTGTGTGATAAACACGGTGTGCGTATGGAACATGGTTTAGATTATGAATATATAGTTAGTACATCAAATGTACTATTATTTGGAATCAACATCAAGTGTATTCAAAAATAGAATTCAAGTTCATGTAGTACACATAGTTCATATCTATCTCTATAGTAATCATGTGGTGTGTTATTAAGGTAATACACAAATGATGGTTGAAGTTAGCAACAATCATGATTGTAGATTCTTATTGAAATAGAAAGCGAATTCAAATTTAGTTGAATTGCAGCGGTAGTATAGACATTTGGAATGCACTAAAATGTTGGTATGAGTAGGTTACATGCATTATACAACAAAGCGAAAAAAATTAATCGGACATAACATGGATTCATACTCCCTCCTTCCATCTATATATAGGCGTAATGAGATTTTTAAGACCGCCTTTGACTATTGACAAGATTAATAGTACATGACATGCACAATTTGAAAATTATATCATTGAAAGAACCTTTCACAGACGAAGTTAACGGTGTGCTTTGTGTAAGTTGCATGTCATATATCATTGCTCTAATATTTGGTCAAGTTAGCATCGAAAAGCGCATTAGGCCCTATATAGATGGAAGGAGGAGTAGCTTTGAATAGCATTTGTATAGTAAAAGCGGGCAAGACTCTCTCTTTGTGTGGTGTGAATAGTTTTATTTTTTTCGTTTTCTTTTTGGTTGAGGAAGTGCGAATTGATTTGAGTGCATTACAAGTACAATATTACTACATGTTAGGCTTGTCCTAAAATTCAACCCGCGTCTTGTTATATCCGAAAATTCAGATATCGTGCTCCCAAAACTGGCGCCTTCACAACCCGCGCCTTGCTATCCCAAAATTACAAGCGAAAACTCCCTCCAGCTGCCAAATCGACACGTGAAATCCCCTTCTAACCTGAGCGAAAGGGCCGCTAGTTCAAATCGGTGGGGGTATTTTTGTAACACACCCTACATTTTGGACAAGCGCGTCCCTAAGTCATGCTTCACCCACTCCCATCGCCCCTTTTCGCCATTCGAAATCCCAGGCCACCATAACCTCTCCGCTCCAGCCGCGAAACCCCACCCTCTCCATCCGCCACGTCACCGCTGCCCAGCCAGAGCCTCTTCCCCGACAACGTCCTCCACCGCAACAGCTCGACGTCCCTCGTCCACCTCCCCGGATGAGGATCCGTCGTCCATCTCGCTGTCCCGCTGGTTCAGCCGCCCCGTCCTCCACCTCCAAGGAGCTGCTCCGATGATCGCCTCGTCTATCGCGGCTGCTCCATCCCCACAGCGCCGCCTTAACCTGCTCCACCGGAACCGCAGCATCCTCACCGACTCCTCGGACGAAGCCGAGGCCTACTCGACTCCACCAAAGAGGTTGTACACTCATCGCATTGCACCTTCTCCTTAACTCGACCTCCCCCGGTGCTGACGGTGCTCCATCCCGTACCGCCCTTGAAGCCGGCGTCGCGGGCGACATCTCCACGGCGGCTCTCCCCCAGTGCGAGGCCCCTTCGGTGGCGGCGTTGCTCTCCCGCCCAGCTGTTGTTGCTCTCCCCCTCGCTCGTGCTGCTGCTCTGCTCCGATTAAGCCACACTTGATCGATGAATCGACTTTTGGGTCGATTGATTTTCAGGGGTTGGGGGGCTTGCGGAGTTAAGGAAGAACCACCCTTGTGAGGGGCGGGGCTCGCGGAGAGGTACCCACTATCTATCTTAGGGTTCGGGGTGGGGCGGGGGCCTAGAGGGCTGGCAGGCGGCGGTGGCGAGTTGTTTGAGGCGGCGAGGCGGCGCTGGGCCATTGGTTCGGCCGGTGGTGGCGGCGGCTCGAGGGTGTGCAGAGTTGAAGATGAAGCTGCAGGCCCTCCTAAACTACATGTCAAGTGTCTCTTTGCTACCATTGCGTTCAGTTTCGACAGTAGCATTCAGATTCCACAATTAATTTTAGTTTAGGCAGTTAAGTTTAGAGTCAACAGTTTTTACCTCATCTGTTGTAGTCAGGTGGTTTTTGGTGATGTTAATTTTACATCCATTTTTCATCATCTATTGGAGATGCTATTAGAATCCCACTTGAGATTGACGATGTCATCTTGTGTTGCTTCAGCCTTGATGTCTTCGACTCACGGAGCTGCTCCAACAACGAGCGATCCATCACAATAGAGCAGTGCCACGGGCGCCGTCTCTGATTCCTCAGATCTTCCTCCACACCTCCAACAACCACCTCTACCTCAAGCGCTTGGTGACCAACCCAATGATCTTTGAGGTCGACACAGCTACAAACAAAGAGGTTGTACACTTTTGCATCACTTATTACTATACATTCACGTCGATCCATTAGGGCTATTTTGGTTCAACGAAAAACATAGCAATAGGGAATTTTCAATGGCACTCTACTATTCAATTATTCATGCATTTTGTTGAAAGGAATGAAGCAAAACATCCACGGACCTACTTTTCAAAATCCTATGCATGAAAACAAGACCAAGTGCATTAGTGCGAATAACATTCTAAGCTGTGCGCTTTCATATGGTTTCTCTTTATTTTGGCCATGTTTCTTTGCATTCCTCTGCTCTTCCAATTCCTGTAAACCAAACACCCAAGTTGATAGAAATCTTGTGTTTACAAATGCTCATTTACCATGTGCATTTTCCTATCCTATTCGGTGTTTTTCCTATCCTGCATTTTAAGAATCATGCAAGCCAAATGAGCCCTTACAGAATTACTTGATTCACAGTGCGTGTCGAAGGGAACTTTGTGTGGTTTGTCCTGCTCCTGCCATGACGTCGTCCACCTCACTGAGCTGCTCCATCGTGAAGCATCCACCAAACCAGACATCACGACTCTGACCGTCTTTCGCCGCCTCAGATCTCCTTCCTGCCTTGGCACGCACCCAACAGCATCACCATCATCGACTCAGCAAATGAACACGAGGAGTACATGGGTCCACAAGAGAGGTCGCACTCTTTTGTTTACCTTATGTTATGCATTGCTTAAACTTACTGCTACTTTATCGTCTGTTCAGCTCTTGGACTCCCAACTCAGGTCCAAATTCATGTTCAAACTTGAGTTCTAAATTAGTTGTGGGGCACATATCGAGGCAGCAATGAATAGTATGTACATCTAATATCTGGTTCACCTAGGGTATGCCTATGTTGTTCATCTTGGGTGGGAAACAAATAGTAAAGCAATCATCATCTGTCTTTTATTAATTTAAAGCAATCATCAGCCTGCTATCATTATTTTGGATCCATCCACTTGTTGTTACCATCACTCTAAATTTCTGCATGCTCTCCTTACATAATCTCACCATATTTTTTGTATGCATGTCGGATATTGTACGATCATGCTGAACATGTAGAGAAAAAGAGAAGAGTTTTGTGCGGCAATACAATGTCATGAAGACATCGCTCCATGGTGGTTTCAATGGCAAACCCTCCCCACCCCTCTCAGTTGTAATCCAAGGAAGATATCTGTTACGAGGCGGATTCAGGCCATGACCACTCCTATTTACCCCCAAGGTGTTTGCTCTACCTTGGCATGATGATGTTAGTCATATCATGCATATGTTGCCTTGCAGTGCCTACTTTTGACATCATATATGTCATCTGCTTAGTTTATACATGTTCTATAATGCCACATGTTTAGTTTCTATATCATATATGGGAATTATGCAGTCTCATGTCTTTTAGCCAGCCATAATATATGTGAAATGTGCAATGCCATCATGTTTAACCAGGCATCATATATTTGAGTGATATCTTGCCCATCCTTTTCTTCATTACATTTCCATTTGTCGACAATGTTTCTACATTAAACTACTCTTCCTATGAATCATCCATTTGGGTGGGAGATGGAAAAATCTGGAGTGAAAACAAGGCCTTGAGCGAGCAGTGCTACAGTCAAGCAGATCTCTTGTTGGGTCCCGATAGCTCCTCGAGATGGATTGAGAGCAGATGACCAGTCCTATTCCCCTCTTGAGGTGTATGCTCTAACTTGGCAGTTATCTGCTCATATCATGCATACGGTGTCTTGCATTGCATAGTTTAGACATCATATACACAATATTCAACACCATGTTCTTAGTTCAGACATCATATCGAATGCCCTCTGTTTAGCATATAAATGACATATGTGAATTAAATGATGCGATCCTGATTACTTAGATAACATGAAGGTGAATTATGTCATGCAATCCTGTTTTGTTATTCATCATATCTTTGAATTATGTTATGCTATGCTATCCAGTTTAGATAGCCATCATGTATGTGAAATTATGACATGCTATCCGTTTTAGTTAAACAATATACATGTCAACTATTTCATGCCCTCTTTTTTCCAAACTATCTATTGCATCTATCTCTCATACAATGTTTGTACATTCAACTATGTTTCTGTTTATCAGCCATTTGAATTGGGCGGGTGATGCGATATCTAGCTGAATAAAAACACGGTCTTCAAATAAAACAGTGCTACCTATTGGTGGAGATAGCACCCGGTTGTACATGCACAAGAACCAGCCCTACCACATAACCCAAACTCTGCAGATTGTACCCCTCTTGTGATGGACGAGAGAACAAGCTTCACCAAATCTAACCCCAACCCAGCCGATAGTAACCCAGTTCTGTTGACACGGCACCATCTCCACCACAGAGCTCCCAAACAAGAGCAGTTAGTAAGGCAGCTCCGGTGCCCAAAGGGCAGTACTATCATGGCGAACCCCAGCTCCACCGGTTAATCGCCTATTCCCTTGGAGGAAGCACAACCATCCGATCGTAGTTTAGCATCTATCAAATTTGATGTTGTTAAATCGTATATGCGTATCTTCCCATCTTGGAAATATTATCTTGAAGATGAAGGAAAATGCCGATTCAGGTGTTTGTCCGGGAGTTATGTGTAAGTAATGTTATTCATGGCAATTACTTTGCTTCGTCCCATACATCCTACCTCCATGATGGTTATAATACAGCAAATTTTCCCATTTTCTCTATAGAGAAGGACCGATTTGGAAACTTCGGGATGAGGTAACCTGTGCTAAAACCTCTGCTATCTTCAAGAATGCTTGGTGGCGATGTCGGAATTACACGAAAAAACATACTTCACCGGCAAAGAAACTCATCAAATTCCTTATGTTCTCACGAGACACATTCTTTGGACCATATTTAGGGCAGCCTTGTTACATCTTGGTCCCAAACCAAGAATGTGGTAAGGTCTATGAGCTCATTTTCTATTTTGAAGTATTATATTCTTGCGTCTTCTTGTACTCTGTTCATGTAGAACAAGTGCCTAAACCTGAAGAACAACTGTTCTAATTTAAGATTCCATTGCTATCATAGTTCAAAAAAGCGCTAGGCGTTAATTGTGTGTTTGCCACCGCCTTGCACTTTCTTGACCAAAGCGCATGCTTATGCGATTATGCCAGATTAAGCGTAGTTATGTGCAATGCGTTTTGCCAATGCCTAGAGCCTAAGCGCGCTTAAGCGCTTCGCTTAAGTAGCGCCTTTTTAACTATGATTGCTTTGCTCTTGTATCATTGTATTTACTCATACAAACTTATTTTTAAATTAAAGGATCAATCGAAACTCAATGGCACGGTAGGTATGTTCACGCATGTTTCTTTAACAGCTTTGCTCTTATCAATAGCTCTTTTGATTTCAATTTCAATTGTGTATACAGTTGACTTTCATATCATGCACATTACTAGCATCTGTGAGCCAATAGTGTTGTTGTACATGTAGACCTGTGGTACCCATATGAAATCTTGTTGTGCCGTGTAGTTTCCCACGCTTTGTATTCTTTCCTTTGCTGCTTTGTCTTGAACTGATATGATTTGAACCGTGTCTCTATTTTGATTTGGCAAGACAATGCAGTGACCATAGGACATAGATATATGTTTGTTTGATGCTTTTATTATGTACTAGTACTTGGCAATAGAATACTTGGTAGTTTAATCCTGTCCACCTTACTAATGAACTGGTTCACGAAATGAGTTTCATATACTAGTACATGCTAAACTTGTTATTTATGCCTTGTTTCTTCTTTTAGAATCTTGTGAGAATATTGGGGAAGAGTGCCTTATTAAGCAATGGTAAAGGAAGTAATGCGAGATAAGGTTAGGGATAGTGACACATCCTTGTTGGTCTCCAACAAAGCTGATAAAACAACTAAGGAAGACTATCTTGAAGACAACAAGACAACCCCAAAGTCTGTCTTGGTTTAGTGTTAGATTCTTGGCCACTACCGCATGCACAAGCTATTCAAACTCATTATGCGAATCAGTTCGGCTTCTTGAGTCTCAACTACAAGCTAAAAGACATCGATCAGCTGTCTTTGCGACAAGAAGCGGAAGGACTGCGGAAGTCCTGGAGCATTCGGATGCATACTTTACGGTGCAACGACAAGCGTTGGAGGATTTTAGTGCCAAAGCAGGACAAAGCTAATCAGCTTGCTAAGCCTATTGCCGACATGGTGGATACCGGGATAATGTTTCTTGAGTCTTACGAAGTTGTTTGATTATGCTCTTGTTTTTTGCCGCGTTTATTTGCATTGGTGGCCAATTTTGGCGGCCAAGTGTATGTAATATGGTACTTTGTTCCCTATATTTGCACGGTGGCGAACTTTGATGCCAGATGGATGTAATATGTGTAATAAGCGGTAATAGGGTAGCCTTAATTGCTTGCTTATTTATTTCCTTATTGTCTTGTTTAGTTGTTTGCTTGTAGTCACTGCAGTTCTTTTTACGTGTTTTTCTAGTGGCCACAATAGCCTATTTTTTGGTAACTAGGCCAAAATAATCATGGAAACACACGAATTGTTGTAACCATGGGCCTCCTACAGGTTGTATGATCCATGGGCCTTCGTTCGGCCGTAGGAGCATTGGCCTTCTATCTGGCCGTAGGATCCATCGGCCTTCTATCACGGGCCTTAGGGATCAATGGGCCTTCTGGTCGTAGGGTCCATGGGCCTTCTCTGGCCGTACTATCCATGGGCCTCATACGGGCCGTAGGATCCATGGGCCTTCTGAGGCGTATCATCATTTCGCCAATCATGGGCGTACTATTCGTGGACCATAACGGGCGTTAATAGGCCGTGTTGATAACTCTATGAAAACAGCCCAGCGAATTTTTTTACATGAAAAGGGCCCAGCGTATTAACGGTCCATAAGCGGGCATTATAACAACAGGCTGAATTTGGCCCTAGCGAGAAAATAGCGATGTGGGCGTATGTAACGAATTCTGCAAATGAGCCCAGAATCAATGGGCCTGAGAAGGCGAAAGATAACTTGGGCTGAAGCGACAATGGAATAACGGGCCGTTAATGGGTATAAAGTGATACCTTTGTTCATTACGGGCGGTTTCACCACGGTCGTTAATGGGCCAAGTTACAAAGGTCCTCATATGGGCGAAAGAAGTCATGGGCCACACAAGGGCGGAAGTTAAAGCAGGCTGAATCATAATTGAGATAGAGGCGTGCGGGCCCTAGGTTAGCGTCTTTGTAAGCGAGGCTATATGCGAGCAATTCGTTAACGGGCTTCAGTGGGCCAGCCCGCCACCTTTGACCAAGTCAAGCGGGCGGCCTTTTCACGAGAATGGGCCTTTGTTGGGCGTGCCACGTGTCGCCGTATCATAGGCGCCGGTCCAATGGCGGATGACATCTGTCCCAGCGGTGAGCCAACACGTGTTTCCTCCAGCCAATGATGATTTTACATGGAAAATCCCCATTGGTCGGGCTGATAACGAGTTATCGGATCCAAAACCCGACCCGATAGCTTAGCGGCGTTCCATTACGGTGGATGCCGCGTGTCGGTCACCCTTGGCGAAAGCAGTTACGTGACGCGATTTATCGTCATGGAAGTGGACACTTCGTGATGATAATTTTGGTAATGTCATGGAACACTTCTCACGACAACACGGTATGACTATCTTGATTACATCATAAATTTGTCATGGATGTACATGCATGACAAAAACCCGACCTCTTGTGACAAACCGTATCATCACGAAGTGTATTTTTTGTAGTGATGTCTAAAGCGAGCCTCCACTCAAGCATCTTTGGAATCTGAACCCAAAGAGGCTCTTCTTGAAGGAAGAAGAGGAAGGAAAGGGCCAAGAAGACCATGGCGGAGTTATTGGAAAGCCTTCCATGATGGAAGAGGAGGAAGAAGAAGAGTTCTTTTTGACACCCAAGGCTCGAAGCTTATGGATGATTCTATCGGGACGAGGGCTGCATCATCAAAGCCCAAAGAAGCACCCAAAGCTGTCTCCAAACCAAAGATTGCACCAAAGAGGAATACCAAAAACATATCTGCTGCTTTGAGAAGAACAAGGCTCCAATCGTGAAATTGTTCTTTGAGGAAGAAGATGATGAGACACATATCTGAGAAAGTTGAAGCCAAAGATTCCAGACCACAATGATGCTCATCACGTATGCGAGAACATGAAGATCGGGAGAGACTCAGGATTGAGGCTATGGAGAAGTCGAGATCCATATGCCACGGAAGGAGGACTGTTGTTGACTACAGGTTCCACACAAAGGAACAACAGAGTTTCTATGAGACAATTTTGTGACAAGAAACCTATAATGTGTGACATGAGGTGGGTGTTGGACCTACATAAAGGAGAATGAGGAACACTATCTGGTGTATATGACAACCGATTGCTTTGGAGTTGCGAGACTTTGTTGGGCAGAAGCTCACAAAGTGGAATGAGGAGCTCATAATGCAATTCTACTCCACAGCACACTTCTATCCAGATGGCAGGATAGTATCGATGTCCGAAGATACAAGGTACCAATCAACTATTGAGGAATGGGAAAATCTGATCAATGCACCTAAGGAGGAAGAAGATGACTTGGATGTCTATGCCAAGAAGAAGATGGATCACAACTCTATAGCGCGTATGTGCAAGGAGATCCAGATCTGCAATAGAATCACATAAGTTTGGATCGATACACTATCTTACATCGGGACTGCCAACCATCAAGCTGTATCCTCGGGCATACTCTATTGCCCAACTCGGTGACCACAACATGATCGGAGGCCATGCAATAAACTTGCTACACATATTTGATGTGCCACGAAGTTCAAGGTCATGAGCCTTATAGTTGAGACTATCAAGAGGACAGCTGCTGACGAGAAAAGAAGTTGTGGATATGCCCCACAGATCCGGGGAGCTGATTAACTCAAAGATGGGCACGAGCACATACACATTGGATAAGGAGCATATGCCTATCTATCCAGAATTTGAGGACAACCAAGTGGTTATGGATGAAGATGAACCATCTTGATTGCAAGCACAAGCTAAGAAGGAGAAGGCAAGGGCCGAGAAGGCTGCCAAGATGCCAACAATGGAAGAGGCATCTCGGTACTTTACGAAGAGCAAACAAGATCAACTTGGCTGCTTGATTGCATCCACTCAGAGGATTGAGAAGGGCTGGCCACCTTGACTCGAAACCGGAGAGCTTGGAGAGGATCATGGAGCGAAGTTCTATGACATGGATGTGAAGGTCACGGAGATCCGTCCGTTGTTGAGCATCTTGAGGATGATATGCAGGAGAGGAAGGGCAAGACAACCACAGATGCATTTGCGGAGTGCCTAGAGCTCGGAAGAGCAGTTGCGGTGCGATGGCAGACACGAGCCACTTCATACGCACCGGCTACAACTCCAGTGCCACGGCTTGACACCTACACCTCAGCTCCATCTACATCAGCGATGCTTTCATCCTTGGCGTTCTGTCTACACCACCACGGAAGATCAAGCACGAGAGTCGATCTAGTGCTATGCATTTTCTATGAACTTTTGGTAACTTGTTGCCAAAGGGGAAAAAATGTATAAATCATAGGCCGAGAGAGAGTGTTGCTTTTGTTCTCTCTTGCTTTGGTGGTTGAACTTTATTTGCTTGTTTTAGATACTTTATATACGTGTGATAATTGGATGATCATGTGTTTGATCATATGCTACATTATGCTTGTTGGCTGACATTATCCTTTCATCTCTATATGATCATTCACTTTGCTTGGTGATGAGTGCATGTATTCAATCATTATCATTTTGGCGCTCCACCAAGATGTATGTGACATGGAAGAGTTACCCATGAACCTAACTCCTTGTGCATTTGCAGTCAAAGCAAATCTTAAACTATGCACAAATTAAGGGGAGCTCTTGCTTATCACATACTTCTCAAAGCGACAATGTTTTCACTCTTATTATCATTTGTCAAAGCTTTGATATATATGTTGTCATCAATTACCAAAAGGGGGCTGAAAGTGCAACTATCCTAGGTGGTTTTGGTAATTCCTAACAACATATAGCTCATTGAGCTAACATCATTCAAGATGAATATTTCAGGAAAAGCTCAATGGATGGCTTGGCATGGATGAGAAAGTGGATCCCTCAAAATGCTAAGGATAAAAGGGTTGGATCAAGCTCAAAGCTCAAGACTCTACATTTTATATTTTAGTGATCCAAGGTTACATTGAGTCTAGAGGAAAAGCCAATACTATCAAGGAGGGATGAGATGTTGCTTAATGAGTTTCTTGCTCTCTGATGCTTAGCGATATGCTCCAAAACCCTCAACTACTTTCTCATATCCACATATGACCTAAACCAAAAGTCAAACTCGGCCCTACCGATTCTTTCCATCCAGTATACGAGTTCGGATGTCATAGCCCTTGCCACAAACCCTAGGCAAATCGGTCTCACCGATAGGGATCTTAGTTTCACCGAGATGGGATTGTAATCTCTCTGTTTCCCTTCGTAACGTTTGGTACCACGAGATGAGCGTCGGTCCCACGAGATTGCAATGTAAACTCTCTTTTTCCTTTTCGTAACATTTGGTCTCACGAAATGAAGCGAACAGTCCCACCGAGTTTACCTAACCAACTCTCTGGTTATCTTATTACCAAATCGGTCTCACGGGTTTGTGTGTCAGTCTCACCGAGATTACGTCATGCCTAACCCTAAACACATCGGTCCTACCGAGTTGCATATTGGTCCCACGAAAATCCTAGCAAGTCGCTAGATTTCTGAATCGGTCATTGAGTTTATCAATTGGTCCCACGAGTTTGGCAAGTTACTGTAATGGTTAGATTTTGTGTGGAGGCTATATATAGCCCTCTACCTCCTCATCATTCATGGAGGAGCCATCAGAACAAACCTACACTTCCAACTTGCTGTTTCTGAGAAGGAACCACCTACACTTGTGTTGAGGCCAAGATATTCCATTCCTACCATATGAATCTTGATCTCTAGCCTTCCCCAAGTTGCTTTCACTCAAATCTTCTTTCCACCAAATCCAAATCCTGTGAGAGAGTTGAGTGTTGGGAGAAATATCATTTGAAGCACAAGAGCAAGGAGTTCATCATCAACACACCATTTGTTACTTCTTGGAGAGTGGTGTCTCCTAGATTGGCTAGGTGTCACTTGGGAGCCTCCGACAAGAGTGTGGAGTTGAACCAAGGAGTTTGTAAGGGCAAGGAGATCGCCTACTTCGGTGAAGATCTACCGCTAGTGAGGCAAGTCCTTCGTGGGCGACGGCCATGGTGGGATAGACAAGGTTGCTTCTTTGTGGACCCTTCATGGGTGGAGCCCTCCGTGGACTCGGACAACCATTACCCTTTGTGGGTTGAAGTATCCATCAACGTGGATGTACGATAGCACCACCTACCGGAACCACGACAAAAACATCCGTGTCTCCAATTGCGTTTGAATTCTCCAAACCCTTCCCTTTACATTCTTGCAAGTTGCATGCTTTACTTTCCGCTGCTCATATACTCTTTGCATGCTTACTTGAATTGTGTTAAGATTGCTTGACTTGTGCTAAGATAGCTAAAATCCGCCAAAGACTAAAATTGGGAAAAGGATAAGTTTTTATTTGGTCAATGTCGGATTTCGGGTTCCGGTAGACCCTTGAGGTTCGAACTATGGGGTGCGCGCGGAGATCTTTCCCCTACCAGCTCACTCGTAAGGAATCTAAGCTAGGAATGATGAATAGCACAAGAGACACGAGATTTATACTGGTTCGAGCCACCGTTGTGGTGTAATACCCTACTCTAGTGTGTGGTGTGGTGGATTGCCTCTGGGGCTGATGAGGAACAATACAATGGAAGAACATCCTCGCGAGGGGCTGTTCTTGAGCTGGTGCGATGGACTGCTTGGATGAGTCCAGACGCTTCTCTCTCTCTCTCTCTCTCTCTCTCTCTCTCTCTCTCTCTCTCTCTCTCTCTCTCTCTCTCGGGTAGGTTAGGCACATGTCCCGTCGATCCCCCTCCCTCTGTGGTGGCTAGTCCTATTTATAGAGGAGGCCTGGGCCTCTTCCCAAAAATGGCGGGAAGGCGCCAATAATTAGCCATTTGAAGAGGAACATCTAGTACACTTATCTGACTAAAGTTGGTCTTGGTTGCCAAAGGCTCAGCAGTGGCGCCGTCTTGGGCTCCGATGACCTCCATCCTCTTGCTCTGTTGGTCTTGTTCTTGTTGCCTTTGGCGGCAAACTTTGCACGATGCCTCGGCTGCTTGCCTCCTTTGCACCAAAGGGAAATGAGGACCTTCTGTGGTGGCACCCCTGATCTCGTCGTCATGGCTTGCGTCACGGGGCACCCTCCTGAGGTACCCTGCCTTGATCTCTCGCCTCCTCGTGAGCCTGCACTGCGAGGCTGATCTGAGGAAGGTTCTGTCATCCGCCCAGCAATCTCAGCCCCTCGCGAGGTCTTGAGCTTAGGCTGATCAAAATTTGGGCGTCTTTGAGCCCCACTTGAGCCACGCCGCGGGCGCGAGCAAGCAAGTCAGGGACCCCGTTCCCGAAGCGCCCGAGTAGCCCGGGCCCAAAGCGCGCCGGACTTAGCTTAGCGAGAAGCGAAGGGCAAGTCGCGAGCGCGCTTGAGCTAACGGCTATGTAGCCTCGAGCGCCCGCGTGGCAATTGATTGGACTTGGGCGTATCCGCTTCCCCCGATCCCTCGGCAACCGCATGACATGACAAGTCCACCTGCGCATAGATGGGTCATGATTACCCGCGATCGTGGAGGCCGGCCGGTTGGCCTCCTCGGCTATAAATGCGGAATGGCACAAGCCCTTCTAGTCCATCCCTCCTGCTACTCCTTTCTCTCCATGGCCGTCGTCGAAGGTTCTCGGCAGCGGAGAAGGAAAAGGCCCGCCGGTGGGCTGACTCTCCACAGCCAGCGGTCGAGCCGTCCTCGTAACATCTGGGGCTCTCGTGGCGGCATCCAGCGATCGTGGGCGATCCCTGCGCGAAATGGGCGCGAGGTTGTCGATGAAGCGCGCCATGGCTGCCTGCCCCCTAGGCCCGCGTCCACTCGGCGGAGAGTGCTGCGGAGTTAAATCGTGTGGTCGGTGGAGCCGACCAACACGGCTCCAGCTTCCCTTCTTTGTAGGTGAACTTCGGACGGCGCTTGGCGGCCTCACAGCCAGCGGACGGTTGTTGCAGCCGGGCCTCTGAGGCTTATTGGAGGTCTCCGCCACCGAGAATGTGGCCACGACCAGCGGTGGCAAGCGTTTGCCAGCGTGTGGCTGGTGGCGGTGCACCTGCACTTCAAGTTCGTGGCGGCGCCACCCTCTCGTGAGGTGTTGGAGAAAACGGTCTCCGTGCTTGGTGCTGCCGAAAGGCGATGACCATGACGTGTGCCCAGCCGGCGATGTCGGGGCGAAGATGGCGGCGGTAGCGTGGTGGCGGCGCTTCGGGGCTCGTCGAGCTTGGCGGCTCTCCTTCAGACAGCAGCCCCTCCAGCGGTGGCCACGACCAGCCTCCGTGCCGTCGCGCCCTCCTAGAGGGAGGTAGCGGGTCAGCCGCCGTTGCGCCTCGGTGAAGCGAGGAGAGTCGGCTGCGCTCCGGGCGTCTGAGCCTTCGCCGCGAGTTGGTGCCGAGCGAGTCGTGCCTATTTTGTTTTTCTCCTTTCCCTGCGCAAAGAGACAGTAGTGTAGGGCCCCATGGGGGCGTGCTAAACTATTGCTGTTAATTATCATGATGTTTCCGCTATTCCTATGCTGTGCTTTTGTGCCGCATGCCCGCGTGCAGGAATTACTTAGCTCGGGGGGACTTGTCGCCGTCTTCGCCTCCCGAGGCCGAGGCGTCGCCGCGCGCTTCATGTCCTGCAAGGATTAGTCAGGAGGAGTAGCTTCCGGCCTCGGTTATGGAGGCGACCGACCCAGGTCCTGTGTTCGCGTCGCGATGCCCGTGGGGACGCAATTTGGGAGGGTGCTCCGTAGTGGACTGGATAGGAAAGCTTCAAGCAGCGAGGCGAGAAAACACTCGCGAGGTGCCGCGTTGCTCCCTCGCGGGACTTGCAGAAGAAAGCGAGGAGAGTGGGCGAAAAAGACAAAGAGTCACAAGCCAGGGCGGTAACAACTTCAATAAAACTTCAAATAGGGACGAACGCGTAGCTACGAGAAAGCAAATGAAAAAGCAGCGTCCGGCACCTAATCTAGTCTTTGGCGTCTTGTCACAGTAGTGAGCTAAGTGCTGCCCAGGCGTGGGCGGGAGACCCAGGCCAGGCGGCTCTCCGGAGACTCCGGGCATGTACAACCCCAACTCATTATTACGTGAGAGTGTCACGGCGGCGAGCTTCACAGGCATTGGCCTTCTTCACGAGCCGGGCCTTTCTTGGGAAATAGGCTTCCAGGCGTTGGCCTTCTTCACGAGCTCGGGCCTTTCTCGGAAATAAGGTTCCACAGGCGTTGGCCTTCTTCACGAGCTCCGGACCTTTCTCGGGAAATAAGCTTCCTGGCGTTGGCCTTCTTCACGAGCTCCGGGCCTTTCTCGGAAATAAGCTTCAGGCATTGGCCTTCTTCACGAGCTCGGGCCTTTTTACGAGCTCTGGGCCTTTCTTCAAAGGTAGAACTTCCGAAGATCTTTGGATGTTCACGCATTCGGGATGGGCACCCCTCCTGTGTCTCAAGCGTGCGGGCCGGGACTGGGAACATGAACAACCTTGAGCGGGCCCTCCACATGCGAGAAAGCTTATGCAACCCTTCCTGGAGAGGACCCATCGAGCACAGGTCCCCTACCTCAAGAGTCTGGGGGCGGATGTTGCGGCGGTGGTATCGCCCGCGGCGCTGTTGATACCTTGCCGCTCGCGGCCACGACTTCTCGGCGATGTTCCTCCCGGCGAGATCCGTCCCTCGCATGGCGTCTGCTGCGCCTAGTCGAGCGCCGGGACCCGTGCGGAGTGGCGCTGACCTCGTGAGGAGGATGGCCCGGCCGTGAGCGAGGAAGAACAGGGTCTCGCTGGTCGGCAGCGCGGTTGTGCGGATGGACCACAGCCTGGGTGGAGCTCGTCGTGCGGCCCACCGCGAGCCTCCGGCTTCTTCTTGAAGGTCTGGTTTGAGGCCCTTCGGGACCTCGCGTTGGCTCGCTTCGGCTGGCCGTTACTCGGGGTGCACCACCGGCGTAGCATATCTGCGTTCAAGGTTAGAACGATGCGTTTTGAAGAGATTCTTTGGTGAGCTGCGAGCTGCTATCGGTGATGATGCGGTTAGGCACCCAAACCGGCTCACGAGGCCTGATGAACTTGACCATGAGCCCAGCTGGGATGGTGCAGACGGCTTCCACTAGCCCACTTGGTGAACTTGTCCCGGCGACATAAGTGGCGATAGCCCCTGGCGCCAAGGGCAGAGCCTAGAATGTCCAGCCCCCAAGCTGCGAATGGCCATGTAACACCGGAGTAACTTTCCATATTTGTAACTCGACTCTTGCCATTTCGGCTTTGATATATGATATTCCCTCCGTGGTTGGGTTTTTCTCCATTGTGCATTTTGCTCGTGTCATGCATTTTATATTATGTCATCATGTGCATCGCATTTGCATACGTGTTAGTCTCATGATTCGAGCATTTTTCCGTTGTCCGTTTTGCTATCAAACCTCCTATCTCCCCGGCGGTCCCTTTTACGTTTTTCCGTGTGCGGGTATTAAACCTTCTCGAAATGGACGAGGTTTGTCTAGTGGCCTTGGTATAACACCGGAGACCACGGTCAAGTTTGGTCATTTGGAGCTCGTTTGGTACTCAGCAGTTAACGCTTTAACCATAAAGGCCTATTTTAAGTTGCAGCCCAACACCCCTCAAAACAGCCCAATAACCCATCTAAGTCACCTCCATGCTCTCCGTCGTTCGATCACGATCGTGTGGTAGCTACACCTCATTTGGACTCTCTAGCTCCCTCTATGCCTATTTAAGCAAACCTCCCGAAATTAGGATCATCCTCTTCCGAAACCCTAAAAAAAAGCTTACTTGCCTCGGACCGTCCTTGTGGCATGGTAGCGCCGCCGCCCTCGCCCAATCACCGTCCGCCCGTGGCCTCTCGCCGCCACCGCCCTTGCCCGCCCGAGCCCATCCAGCAGCCCAGCCCAACCCGTCACGCCGCCATGCGCGCCTCCTCAGTCGCCCGGCCCCGCGCCGCCATCGCCGCCGTCCGCCGCCTCCGGGCAGTCGCCGCCCGCATGACCGCTCCTCTCCGAGCCGCCGCCCGCCCTTGGCCAAGCTCCCGCCCGCCCGCCCCCGGCCGCGCCGCCTCCTCTCGCCGCCTCGTCGCCGTGGCTCCCCTCCCCCACCCCGCGCCGCCCGATCGCCCGGCCCCTCGGCGTCGCCTTCCTCCTCCCAGCCCAGTGAGCCGCCCCCGCGCCGCCACCGACCGGATCCGCCGATCCGGCCTCGGGCTCGCGCCACCGTTGACTCTCGTTTCCCCTCTTTTCCTAAGTTTTTTGCATCTGTGTAATTTTGTGCAATATTCATCATGCTATATCTTCGCATCCGTAGATCCATTTTTCGCGTATAATATGTCAAAATGTTCGTCTCGAAGAGTAGATCATTTCATTCCATTGCATCATTTTCATTTGAGCTCATCTTGATGCCCGAAATGCTGTTGGAAGAGTGCAAGGTGCTGATAGTTTCTGATTTTTATCAGGAGTTGCACTTTTGTTATTTTGCTATGATTAATATGTGCATCCTATGAATTTGATTCCTACATGAGTTTTGTAAAATGCCATGTCATCTTTCCAGTGGTATATGCCATGTATTTTTGTGATCTATGTGGTGACTAGCACAAGCATGCAAAGTAGGTGTCCTAATGTTGCTGATTTCAGCCCTGTTTTAGCTGATTTTGATGCCATGTTTGCTTGATGATACCGAGAGTTCTATGCATATTTTGAGATACTTCAGTAAGGGTGTTTTGTAAAGCATGACTTGCTCTATCCATCCATGCCTTTGTTTGCAATTATGGGATGCCATAGCTTGAGTCAATCGAGCTCTACTTTTGCTACCAAATGATTCCTGGCAGATTGTATCGTGTTATTCAATTTTGCCTAGGATGTTAATGGTTGACCCATATAGGCTATGTTAGTGTTCTTGCCATGTATGTCTTCTATGTCAGGTCTTCTTGATGTATGTATGCTTAGTTTATCATTTGAGGCTCTGTAGTGAGTGCATTGAGCTTGTTAACATGCCATCTCGTTATCAGTTTTGACATGTCAAGTTGCTGAATCTGTTAACAAGACTTTCAATATTGACATGAGTGTTACTATATTTTCTAGTCCTTTTGGCTTATGGTCAGTAAGGGACTTTTGAAATATGCTTTGAGTAGATTCATGCCATGCCATGTCTTGCTATTTTAAGTTCCTGTAGCATGTAGTTTTGATGCTCTGAACATTGCAACCTGTTACTGTTTTGCCATGTCCAGCCTGTTACTTTGAGCACTTTTGCCATGCTTGTTTGAACCTGTTATGATGTGAACTAGCCGTAGCTCAGTGCTCATCTTTTGTCGAGCATCATGTGTAGATCACTGCCATGTGCTTTGTTGATACGTTTGGGTGCAGTAGCTTAATTATTTGTTGCTTGCAAAGTGGCATCATGCTGATAATGGCAGATTTGCGCCAATCTTGTTTTGCTTGCCATTTCAAACCGTGCATCCGATTCGGTGATCTTTATATCGATTTCAGCGAAATCATCTCATCTTTCAGTGGCATGCTTGGTTTGCCAAGTTGATGCCTGGTTCATCATTACCTTCGGGCGCACATAAGCATTGCATATCGCATCTCGCATATCATGTCATGTTTTGCATCATGTGGATTGTGCATTGCACGTGATTTATTGTGGTTCCTTTGTTTGTGTTGTTGCTTTGGGTAGAGTCGGAGGCGATGCGTGAGCGAGGAGCCTGTTGAGAGCGTTTTCGAGGATCAAGCTTTCGACAACTCGAGAACATTGCGAGCAAGATGATCATACCCTCGAAATCACTTCTATCTTTGCTATGCTAGTTGCTCGCTCTTTTGCTATGCCTATGCTGCGATGCCTACCACTTGCTATATCATGCCACCCATATTGCCATGTCAGCCTCTAACCATCCTTTCCTAGCAAACCGTTGATTGGCTATGTTACCGCTTTGCTCAGCCCTCTTATAGCGTTGTTAGTTGCGGTGAAGTGACATTTGTTCCTTGTTGGAACATGGAGATGTTGTTCCTTTTGGAACATGATTACTTATTGGGGATATCACAATATATAAATATATCTGCTATGTTTAACACATCTATATACTTGGTAAAGGGTGGAAGGCTCGGCCTTATGCAGTGTTTTGTTCCTCTTGCCACCTAGTTTCCGTCATACGGTGTTATGTTCCTTGATTTTGCGTTCCTTACGGTTGGGTGATTTATGGGACCCCCTTGACAGTTCGCTTTGAATAAGACTCGTCCAGCAAGCCCAACATTGGTTTTACCATTTGCCACCTAAGCCTTTTCCCGGGTTTCGCGAGCCGAGGTCATCTTTATTTAACCCCGGACGGTGCTCCTTGAGTCTTGGCCGAACCGAGCAACCTCTTGGGGCCACCTTAGGGCAACTTGAGGTTGGTTTTACTCGTAACTTGACTTATCCGGATGTGCCACGAGCGAGATATGTGCAGCTCCTATCGGGATTTGTCGGCTGTCGGGTGGCTTTCTGGTCTTGTTTTATTGCTGTCGAAATGTCTTGTAGTCCGGGATTCGAGATTGATCGGGTCTTCGGTAGAAGAATAATCCCGATGACCGTGAGAGCTTATAATGGGCTAAGTTGGGACACCCTGCGAGGTTATATCTTTGGAAGCCGTGCCCGCGGTTATGAGGCAGATGGGAATTTGTTAATGTCGGTTGTAGAAAACCCAAAGATGACCTCAATTTAAAATACACATCAACGCGTGTGTTACCGTGATGGTCTCTTCTCGTGGTCAGGAAGTGAACTGATGTTGGAGTTATGTCGGCGTAAGTAGTTCAGGATCACTTCTTGATCACTACTAGTTTCACGACCGTGCTTTGCTTCTCTTCTCGCTCTCTTTGCGATGTAGCCACCATATATGCTAGTAAACTGCTGCAGCTCAATTTACTACTCAGTCCTTCCTATAAGCTTAAATAGTCTTGATCTCGCGGGTGTGAGATTGCTGAGTCCCGTGACTCACAGATACTTCAAACCACGATTGCGAGGTTCCGATGAGGCGGTGCAGATGATTCCACCGAGCTCAAGTGGGAGTTCGACGAGGCGTGGTCGTTACTATGTCGTTTCGGATGATCGATAGTGGTGCCCTGTTGGGACGATTCGGGGATCTGTGTTAGCATTTGGGGTATCTTCTTTATTTTGGTTCCGTAGTCGGACCTTGAGTGTACTCTGAATGATGTATGTTTAATTATGTCTTGTGTGGCGTGGCGATTGTAAGCCAACTATGTACCTTTCTCCTTACATTATTACATGGGTTGTGTGAAGATTACCTCACTTGCGACATTGCTTTCAATGCGGTTATGCCTCTAAGTCGTGCCTCGACCGTGGGAGATATAACCGCATCGAAGGCGTTCAAGTTGGTAATCGAGCCTTCCCGACTTAGGAGCCCCTACTTGATTGTTTCTTGGCGTTGTTGAGTCTAGAATGGAAAATGTTTTGAGTCTTAGGATTATATATATCGGAGATAGAATTCTTTTGCTTCGGTCCTTGACCTTACGGTGAGGTATCTGGCGTAGAGTTTTGACTCTTCTCTTCTCAAATTTCACTAAAATTTTTTAGGATCACGTGGGTATCTTGGAATCGTTCGATGGTTTTGTGGCGAGAACATTGTTCTTGGTGCCTCGACATTTAGGGGTTGTGGCGGTGTCCGGGAGTTGAGCTCCGGGTGTTGTCGTCACAAATTTATCGTTGCAGATTCTAGAATACGAGTTTTGCCGACATCGAAATCTCTTTTGTGCAGTTGTTGGTGAGATAACCACGATAGCCCGATCTTGTGGCGAGTCGGGAATATTGCCATGACTTGCATAACGGATGTTTTTGAAGGTCGAGGTACCACGATTTCGAGGATTTCTTGGTTATGTGTTGACGGATGGATCTGGTGGATCTAGGTATTGTTAGTTTGGGTGATATATTTTGTGTCCCTGTATCCCCAACACCAGATTGCATAACGAGAAAGTTTGGGAGTTTATAGGTGGGAATTCTAGTAGCTTACGGGATATTCTTTCCGGCGGATGTATGATTTGAGATTGGGGTTCAACGTCTAGTGGTCCGCCCATTCACGGTCGATTCTGATGGTGGTGAGGCGTCTTAAAGAATCCTTGGCTATGCTGATTCGGGGCGTCTTGTTAGTCATTCGTGGCGTCCGCTATCGTCGTGTCCGTGTGGGCCCCCCACGAACACTTTGGCGAAATCTCTATCATGTGTTTGTTCGGCTCATTCTAGAAGCCAACCTTTTATTTTCAGTTTATGATATTGAATTGTTTCTAAGGCGGTTGTTGTTTCCATATTCTTTATCTAAGTGGCTTCTCACCTTAATGGATGTGTGATGATTAACTTTGGAATTCATTCGTTCATTCTTGTTGAATGTTTATTGTGAAGACTATATGTTGCAATTTCTATCCGTTGATTCTACTTATCATTTGTCTATCAAAGGACTAACGGATGTCACCCTCTTGAGGATGGCTCCGCCAGCGTCGAATCCGGATCGCAATGATGGGGATCGGTCAGACCCTCCACCTCCACCTCCACCTCCGCCTCCGAAGCACGGCAAGCTATCATGGCAGCCACCAATGCCAATGCTCGAGATGATTTTGCAGCTCTTGCAGAAGCGTACTCAGGGCAAGGCAATCAAGGCAATCAAGGCAATCAAGGTCAAAGGCAACAATCAGCCACACTTTGCTACTCTCGGTCGGTTCCTCGCTAATCGGCGAAGTCTTTCGGTTTACGTGTTGAGGCAGCAGGCGGCGGCGATTGGTTAGTGGACATCTGCAAGCACTTTGGTGTAGCAATGTCGGACACGAGGACTTTGTCAAGTTTGCATCGTTTCAACTCAAGGATCAAGCTGCTGAGTGGTTCCGACAATACAAAGATTCGAGAGGAGGTCGTGTCATTACAGGATGAGTTCGCCGTGATTTCGAGCTCATCACATTCGAAGAGTGTTGTTGAGAACAAGCGTGAGGAGTTCCGCAATCTCAAGCAAGGCACCTATGTCTGTCTATCAATACAATATCCAGTTCGAGCTTCGCTCGTTTTGCTAAGCAAGGCGTACACGATGAAAGGAGTATGATCTATCGATTCGGAGGTGAGTGCGAGAAGATCTGCAATTACCTCTTGTCTGTTTGAGCGGATAAGTATGATGATTTCTACAACATGGCACTCAAGCAAGAAGCGGCACAGCTCAAATCGAGGCTTCTAAAAAGAGAATCGAGGGATGCAGTTCAGTCCTCCTCGTCCTCTCAAGTGGCAGCCAAGCAGCGAAGTTTTACCTGCCCCTCCTCCGTTCCGTCGGCCTTACCGTGAGAAGAACTCGGTGGCGTGGATCTTCCACCCACCCAACCCAAGCTATCAGAACAAGTCTAATTCTCAAGCTCCAAGGTCAAGTGCTCCTTACCACCGTCCGCTTTACGAGGTCACTTGCAACAAGTGTCGCGAGAAGGGTCACTATCTGAACAAGTGCTTCAACGAGGCGTCTTCGCCTCCTCCTCTGTGAAATCTTCAAGCAATGCGGTGGTCAAGCATAATCCCAAGTATGCCAAGGTCAATATGATGAATGCAGCTCAAGCGGAGGATTCTTGATGTGATCATGGGTAATCTCTCGATTAATGATATTCTGCAAAAGTCTTATTTGATCTTTGGTGCATCGCATTGTTTCATGTCAAGACCGTTTTTTACCAAGCATGAATTCACTTCTTCTCATTTGGGTAAACCCATGGATGTCATTTCTCCGGGTAAGCGGTTGAGCTCGATTTGGTGGTTCGGATGTTTCTATCAAGATGGGTGATTATAGATTTCTTTCTAAACCAGTTGTTCTTGGTGACTCGGATATTGATCTTATTCTCGGAATGGGTGGCTTTATCGGCACAAAGCTCAGCTTGATTGTGCTGCGGGAAATCAATTGACTCATTCTTCTAATGATGTGATCATCTATGCCTCTCGTGATGAAACCATTGGTTGTTTTCTCTCAATGAGAAGAAGGCGAATTGAATGCCATCTCTCGATTCGATCGTTTGTGAGTACCAAGATGTCTTTCGGAAGAGCTTCGGGTATGCCTCCTCATCGGCCGATTGAGTTCGTTATCGATCTTGAGCACAGCACGAACCCGTTTGCAAGCGTCCATACAAGCTTGGACTGATGAGCTGAGGAATTGAAGAAGCAGCTCGATGAACAAGAGCGTCTGGGTTTGATCGGACCGAGTTCATCTCCTTGGGGTTGTGGTGTTCTTTTGTCCGGAAGAAGGATGGCTCGGACCGACTTTGCGTCGATTACCGTCCATTGAATAAGAAGACAATCAAGAACAAGTATCCACTTCCCAACATCAATGAGCTTTCGAGCAACTCAAAGGTGCTACGGTGTTCTCAAGCTTGACCTTCGTATGGGGTATCATCAGTTCGCATTCGTGAACAAGATATTCCCAAGACGACATTGAGAACAAGCTTTGGTTCTTATGAATATCTTGTCATGTCTTTCGGCCTCGTCAATGCTCCTCCAACATTCTCTCGGATGATGAACTTCATATTCAATCCCTACACCAATGAATTCGTCTTGGTCTATCTTGATGATATTTTGGTCTTCTCCAAGAATAAGAAGGATCATGCCAAACATTTGCGATTGGTGCTAGACAAGCTCGGGAGTATCAATTCTATGCCAAGTTCTCCAAATGTGAATTCTGGCTTGATGAAGTGCTTTATCTTGGTCATATCATCTCTGCCAAGGGCATCGCTGTTGATCCGAGAAGGTGTCGCAATTGTGAATTGGGAACCTCCTCGAATGTCAAGCAGACTCCATGACTTTCTTGGTCTTGCAAGCTATTGCGAAGATTCGTTGAGAACTTCTCCAAGATTGCAAAGCCTCTTTCCAACCTTCTCGAAGCAAGTGAAGTATATACGGTCTCCAGTGTGGCGTTGCTTTCAAGACTCTCAAGAGAAACTCGTCACAGCTCTGTTACGACTCCTCTGATGAATCCAAGCCATATGAAGTGTTACGTGATGCTTCTCTTCAAGGTCTCGGTCTGTGTTAATGCAAGAGAAGAGAGTTGTGGCTTATACCTCTACTTGATTGAAGCCCAGAGAAGAACTACCCCTCACGATCTTGAGTTGGCGGCGATTGTCCATGCTTTGATTACTTGGAGACATCTCTTGTTGGGAAGGAAAGTGGACATTTTCACTGATCACAAGAGTCTCAAGTACATCTTCACTCAGCCTAACCTCAACCTCGAGGCAGACTCGATGGGTGAAATGATTCAAGAGTACAACCCAAGTATTGAGTATACTCGGGCAAAGCCAATGTCATTCTGAGGCGCTTTGAGCAGGAAAGCTTCTTGCAGCAGTCTAATCCTCAAGCCCTTTCGGCGGATCTCTGTGAATCTTTCCATAAGCTGAATCTTCAAGTTGTTCCTCAAGGCTTTCTTGCCAACCTCATAGTCTCTCCTACTTTGGAAGATCAGATTCGTGAGGCTCAACTTCGGATGCCATGGTGAAGAAAGTGAAGCGTGGTATCGACAAGGGCATTTCAAGTACAAGTGCTTCCATGTTGATGACAAAGACACTCTGTTCTTTGAGGACGGATTATGGTTCCTAAGGGTGATCTGAGAAAAGTCATTATGAGCGAGGCTCACAATTCGCTTCTATCCATTCATCACGGAAATGCGAAGATGTACCATGACCTCAAGCAGTCATATTGGTGGACTCGAATGAGCGCGAAATTGCTCAATTCGTGAATGAGTGTGATGTCTGCGGAAGAGTGAAAGCGAACACCAAAGACCAGCTGGTCTCCTTCAACCTCTTGCTATTCTGAATGGAAGTTTGATCATATTGAAATGGACTTCGTGGTGGCTTTCCAAAGTCCAAGCGTGGAAATGATGCTATCTTCGTTGTCATTGACAAGCTTACTAAAGTGGCTCATTTTCTTCCTATCAAAGAATCCATCACTGCAGCTCGGTTGGCGAGCTATACACCTCGAGGATTGTCTCCTTGCGGCATTCCACAAGTGATCTCTTGGACCGTGGCAGCATCTTTACCTCAAGTTAAGGATTCTTTTGAAGGCCATGGGCACCAACATTCGTTTCAGCACAGCTTTCCATCCTCAAACAAGTGGCCAAGTTGGCGAGTTAATCAAATTCTTGAAGATATGCTCGGGGCTTGTGTCATTTCCTTGGTATGAAGTGGGAAGATTGTCTTCCATATGCGAGTTCTCTTACAACAACAGCTTCCAAGCGAGTTGGGCAAGGCCCCATTGAAATTCTCTATGGCGAAAGTGCGTACTCCTCTCAATTAGTGCAGGGCAGGTGAGCGCCAACTTCTTGGCAATGACTTGATCCTGAAGCGGAAGAAATGTGCAAGGTCATTCGTGAGAATCTCAAAGCAGCATAATCGCGCGGAAAACTATTATGATGATAAGCACCGTGATGTGGCTTTTGAAATCGGAGACCATGTCTACCTCGCGTCTCTCAATGAAAGGTACTCGTAACCCGGTATCAAAGGAAGCTTGCCCCTAGATCGTGGGTCCTTTCAAGATCATTGGGAAAAAAGCGATCTAGCCTATCAACGAGCTTCCATCCAACTTTGCAAATGTGCGATGTGTTTCACGTGTCACAACCATAAGTGCTTCAAGACTCTGAGCGCACTATCAACTTGAAGAGATTGACCTTCAAGAAGATCTCTCTTATCATGAGCACCCGTTGCTATTCTTGAAGAAACCGGCGCAAGACTGCAACAAGTCAATCAAATTCCTGAAAGTGAAGTGGTCACACCATTCCGACCGAGAAGCTACACAGGGGCGCGAGGATCACCTCCGTTCGAATATCCGGAGTTCTTTCAGTCCTAGATCTGGGGCGAGATCCTCTTGTAGTGGTGGAGTGTTGTAACACCCGGAGTAACTTTCCATATTTGTAACTCGACTCTTGCCATTTTCGGCATTGATATATGATATTCCCTCCGTGGTTGGGTTTTCTCCATTTTGCATTTTGTCCGTGTCATGCATTTTATATTATGTCATCATGTGCATCGCATTTGCATACGTGTTAGTCTCATGATTCGAGCATTTTCCGTTGTCCGTTTTGCAATCCGCACTCCTATCTCCCGGCGGTCCCTTTTACGTTTTCCGTGTGCGGGTATTAAACCTTCTCGAAATGGACGAGGTTTGTCTAGTGGCCTTGGTATAACACCGGAGACCACGGTCAAGTTTGAGTCATTTGGAGCTCGTTTGG
The DNA here is from genome assembly GCA_021605205.1 of Aegilops longissima. Classification (NCBI taxonomy): domain Eukaryota; kingdom Viridiplantae; phylum Streptophyta; class Magnoliopsida; order Poales; family Poaceae; genus Aegilops; species Aegilops longissima. The sequence goes on from JAHIAM010001724.1 coordinate 58,548, forward strand.
TACTCAGCAGTTAACGCACCTTCATAAAGGCCTCTTTTAAGTTGCAGCCCAACACCCCTCAAAACAGCCCAATAACCCATCTAAGTCACCTCCATGCTCTCCGTCGTTCGATCACGATCGTGTGGTAACTACACCTCATTTGGACTCTCCTAGCTCCCTCTATGCCTATTTAAGCAAACCTCCCGAAATTCGGATCATCCTCTTCCGAAACCCTAAAAAAACTGCCTTTGCCTTCGGACATTCGCGCCGCCGCCCTCGCCCAATCACCGTCCGCCACGTGGCCTCTCCGCCGCGCCGCCGCCTTGGCCGCCCGAGCCCATCGCGAGCCCCAGCCGTCCCGTCACCGCCGCCTCCTCGTCGCCCGGCCCTTGCGCGCAGCCATCGCCGCCGTCCGCCGCCTCCGGGCGAGTCGCCGCCCGCCCGCCGCTCCTCTCCGGCCGCCGCGAGCGCCCGCCAGCCAAGCTCCCGCCCGCCCGCCCGAAGGCGCCGCCGCGCCTCTCGCCGCCGCGTCGCGCCGTGGCCGCTCCCCACCCCGCCGCCCGCGGTCGCCCGGCCCCCGGCGTCGCCTTCCTCCTCCCCGCGCTGGCGAAGCCCGCCCGCGCCGCCACCGACCCGGATCCGCCGATCCGGCCTCGGGGCCGCGCCACCGTTGACTCTCTTTCCCCTCTTTTCCTAAGTTTTTTGCATCTTGTAATTTTGTGCAATATTCATCATGCTATATCTTCGCATCCGTAGATCCATTTTTCGCGTATAATATGTCAAAATGTTCGTCTCGAAGAGTAGATCATTTCATTCCATTGCATCATTTTCATTTGAGCTCATCTTGATGCCCGAAATGCTGTTGGAAGAGTGCAAGGTGCTGATAGTTTCTGATTTTTATCAGGAGTTGCACTTTTGTTATTTTGCTATGATTAATATGTGCATCCTATGAATTTGATTCCTACATGAGTTTTGTAAAATGCCATGTCATCTTTCCAGTGGTATATGCCATGTATTTTTGTGATCTATGTGGTGACTAGCACAAGCATGCAAAGTAGGTGTCCTAATGTTGCTGATTTCAGCCCTGTTTTAGCTGATTTTGATGCCATGTTTGCTTGATGATACCGAGAGATCTATGCATATTTTGAGATACTTCAGTAAGGGTGTTTTGTAAAGCATGACTTGCTCTATCCATCCATGCCTTTGTTTGCAATTATGGGATGCCATAGCTTGAGTCAATCGAGCTCTACTTTTGCTACCAAATGATTCCTGGCAGATTGTATCGTGTTATTCAATTTTGCCTAGGATGTTGTGGTTGATCCATATATGCTATGTTAGTGTTCTTGCCATGTATGTCTTCTATGTCATGTCTTCTTGATGTATGTATGCTTAGTTTATCATTTGAGGCTCTGTAGTGAGTGCATTGAGCTTGTTAACATGCCATCTCGTTATCAGTTTTGACATGTCAAGTTGCTGAATCTGTTAACAAGACTTTCAATATTGACATGGGTGTTACTATATTTTCTAGTCCTTTTTGGCTTATGGTCAGTAAGGGACTTTTGAAATATGCTTTGAGTAGATTCATGCCATGCCATGTTTTGCTATTTTAAGTTCCTGTAGCATGTAGTTTTGATGCTCTGAACATTGCAACCTGTTACTGTTTTGCCATGTCCAGCCTGTTACTTTGAGCACTTTTGCCATGCTTGTTTGAACCTGTTATGATGTGAACTAGCCGTAGCTCAGTGCTCATCTTTTGTCGAGCATCATGTGTAGATCACTGCCATGTGCTTTGTTGATACGTTTGGGTGCAGTAGCTTAATTATTTGTTGCTTGCAAAGTGGCATCATGCTGTTAATGGCAGATTTGCGCCAATCTTGTTTTGCTTGCCATTTCAAACCGTGCATCCGATTCGGTGATCTTTATATCGATTTCAGCGAAATCATCTCATCTTTCAGTGGCATGCTTGGTTTGCCAAGTTGATGCCTGGTTCATCATTACCTTCGGGCGCACATAAGCATTGCATATCGCATCTGCATATCATGTCATGTTTTGCATCATGTTGATTGTGCATTGCACCGTGATTTATTGTGGTTCCTTTGTTTGTGTTGTTGCTTTGGGTAGAGTCGGGAGGCGAGTGCGTGAGCGAGGAGCCTGTTGAGAGCGTTTTGAGGATCAAGCTTTCGACAACTCGAGAACATTGCGAGCAAGATGACCATACCCTCGAAATCACTTCTATCTTTGCTATGCTAGTTGCTCGCTCTTTTGCTATGCCTATGCTGCGATGCCTACCACTTGCTATATCATGCCACCCATATTGCCATGTCAGCCTCTAACCATCCTTTCCTAGCAAACCGTTGATTGGCTATGTTACGCTTTGCTCAGCCCTCTTATAGCGTTGCTAGTTGCGGTGAAGTGAATTTGTTCCTTGTTGGAACATGGAGATGTTGTTCCTTTTGGAACATGTTTACTTGTTGGGGATATCACAATATATAAATATATCTGCTATGTTTAACACATCTATATACTTGGTAAAGGGTGGAAGGCTCGGCCTTATGCAGTGTTTTGTTCCTCTTGCCACCTAGTTTCCGTCATACGGTGTTATGTTCCTTGATTTTGCGTTCCTTACGGTTGGGTGATTTATGGGACCCCCTTGACAGTTCGCTTTGAATAAGACTCGTCCGGCAAGCCCAACATTGGTTTTACCATTTGCCACCTAAGCCTTTTCCCCGGGTTTTGCGAGCCGAGGTCATCTTTATTTAACCCCGGACGGTGCTCCTTGAGTCTTGGCCCGAACCAAACAACCTCTTGGGGCCACCTTGGGGCAACTTGAGGTTGGTTTTACTCGTAGCTTGACTTATCCGGATGTGCCACGAGCGAGATATGTGCAGCTCCTATCGGGTTTGTCGGCACTGTCAGGTGGCTTTCTGGTCTTGTTTTATTCTGTCGAAATGTCTTGTAGTCGGGATTCGAGATTGATCGGGTCTTCGGTAGAAGAATAATCCTTCGATGACCGTGAGAGCTTATAATGGGCTAAGTTGGGACACCCTGCAGGGTTATATCTTTGGAAGCCGTGCCCGCGGTTATGAGGCAGATGGGAATTTGTTAATGTCGGTTGTAGAAAACCCAAGATGACCTCAATTAAAATACACATCAACGCGTGTGTTACCGTGATGGTCTCTTCTCGGTGGTCGGGAAGTGAACTGATGTTGGAGTTATGTCGGCGTAAGTAGTTCAGGATCACTTCTTGATCACTACTAGTTTCACGACCGTGCTTTGCTTCTCTTCTCGCTCTCTTTTGCGATGTAGCCACCATATATGCTAGTAAACTTGCTGCAGCTCAATTTACTACTCAGTCCTTCCTATAAGCTTAAATAGTCTTGATCTCGCGGGTGTGAGATTGCTGAGTCCCGTGACTCACGAGATACTTCAACCACAGTTGCGAGGTTCCGATGAGGCCGGTGCAGGATGATTCAACCGAGCTCAAGTGGGAGTTCGACGAGGCGTGGTCGTTACTATGTGTCGTTTCGGATGATCGATAGTGGTGCCCTGTTGGGGCGATTCGAGGGATCTGTGTTAGCATTTGGGGTATCTTCTTTATTTTGGTTCCGTAGTCGGACCTTGAGTGTACTCTGAATGATGTATGTTTAATTATGTCTTGTGTGGCGTGGCGATTGTAAGCCAACTATGTACCTTTCTCCCTTACATTATTACATGGGTTGTGTGAAGATTACCTCACTTGCGACATTGCTTTCAATGCGGTTATGCCTCTAAGTCGTGCCTCGACACGTGGGAGATATAGCCGCATCGGGGGCGTTTCAGGCCATGAGAGGGGTATAGTTTGCAGACCTCCCGCCGGCTGATGGATCTGCTTGGCGTGAAATTGGCAGGCCTCGCAAGCCTTTACCAGCTCAGCGGCATCGCGAAGTCTTGTGGGCAGTAGAACCAGCTGTGGGCATGCTTGCCAGCGAGGTTCGTGGCGATGAGTGATGCCCACAATCTCCGCCATGTATGTCTTCCAGCAATTCCTTCCCTTGCTCTCTGGAAATGCAACATAGGGACACGTCATTGATGCGCCTCGGTAAAGCTCTCCATCCACGATCACGATGGTGGGCGTGGCCTGCCGCTCCACACGCTCCGCCTCCTCCTCCTTCTCCGGCAGGGTCCCCCGCATCAAGTAGCTCTTGAGCTCGTGATCCAGCACCCTTCCTAAGGCTCCAACGCTAGGAGCAGGCGTGCCCCTGAGGCCGGGCCGCAGAACGGAGCTCCTGAGGCAGGCGGCTGGGGGAGCTCCTCCCTAGGTTGCGACGCGCTTGATAGTGATGGCGCTGCTGAGGGCCTGAAGAGTCGCTCCTCGAAGACTCCAGGCTCCTGAGGCAGCCGCCTGGACGCCCTCTTAGCAATGTCATCCGCCTCTTGATTGGTGCCTTGAGCTGTCTGCAACTCAGCCCCAGGCTGTTTCTCCATCCTGTGAACCTCCGCGAGGTAGGCTTCCATGTGCTCGTCCTTCTGCTCGTATATCTTGTTGGAGAAATTGATGAGGAGTTGCGAATCGCCCTTGATGATGAGGCGCTTTACCCCCAAAGCGACTGCGGCTCTCAGGTCGGCCATCAGTCCTTCATATTCTGCTATGTTGTTGGAGACCTTTTCCCCATCTTTGGAAGCAGCTGCTGCAGCGTAATAGAGCTTGTCTGAGTAGGGGATCGAGCCTGCATGACCCCAGCGCCATGTCGGGAGAATGCCCGTCAAAGTACATGACCCAGCCGTCCGGTGCCTCGCTCCCGAGTAAGTGATCGGTCTTACGCTGCTTGAGGCGAGGTGCCTCCGTCCATTCTGCCATGAAATCTGCGAATCGCCCCCTTGATGATTTCTGGTCATCTGAACTCTAGCTGAAAGCAGCTTGCAGTTCGATGTTCCACTCGGCGACTCTTCCGGCTGAGTTGGGGCTCTGAGCACCCTCTCTAGAGGTATCTTGAAACGACCTTGCTGAGATGACATTGGAAGTAGTGCCGCAGCTTGTGCGAGGAGGAGTTTTTGGGGCATGGGGTACCGCCCCCTCGCGTCCGCAACACCGTCTTGACGAAGTACATGGGGTGCTCAGCGAGGCTGTAGTCTTTGGCTGTTCGCGTCCTCCGTGGTTAGGGTGCCTCCGAGATGGCGGAGCCCCAGTAACAGTGGCTCGGTGGGGCCTCCTCCGCTTTAGGCGGCGCTTTCTGCTGTGGCTGATCCCCTTGACGCTGACGCGATCTTTAATGAGGCTCTCTTGGTTTAACCGCTCCTGCCTAGAGGCAGTTGTGGCCTTAACTTTGATGCTCCTCTGACCGCTACGAGGCTGCTGTTGGCGGAGTAAGGTGAGGCAGCGAGTAGAGCACCGAGGCTCCGGGGCGGAGCTACCATCACCGAAGGGCTGGTAAAAGTACCTCTTGAGTTCTTGGAATGCCTTGTTGGCCTCTTGATCCATTCAAAGGGCCCTTCTTCTTCATCAGCTTGAAGAATGGCAGCGCTTCGTTCCCCCAGCTTGGAGATGAAAGCGTCCTAAGCAGCGACCCGCAGCGCCCGGTGATTCTGCATTTCTACGAGGGTCTTTAGGCGGGCTCATGTCCTCATTGCTTTGACCTTTTCGGGTTGGCCTCGATGCCCCTATGGGACACAAGGAAACCAGGAGCTTGCCAAGAGGACTCCAAATCGCACTTCTCGGGTTGAGCTGCAGGTCCACTTTATCAAGGCTCATGAAGGTTTCTTCCAAGTCTGTGTCAGGGTTTCGCTGCCGAGACTTCACCACAATGTCATCGGCGTAGCCTCGGCATTCCTCGAGCTATCGGCCCGGGTGGCGATGCATCGGCCGGCTGAAGGTCGGCGCTGCGTTCTTGCAACCCAAATGGCATGCAGGTATAGCGGTACACTCTGCGGGGGTCGGAAGCTGTTTTTCCCGTCTTCTACCGCCATCTTGATCGGTGATAGCACGAAGGCATCTAGGAAGCCTGATGAGGCCACACTCAGCGATGGGTCGACGATCTGGTCAATCGAGGAAGCGGAAATGGATCCTGTGGGCAGGCCTTGTTGAGGTTGGTGAAGTCGACACATCGTTCCTTTCCCCCCTTTTTGTACGACAATTTGGATTGGCCAGCCAATGCAGGTAAGCGGACCTCGCGATAACCCTGCTGCCTCTGGCTTGCGGGTCTCTTGGGCGATAAAGCTTGTTTCTCGTGGATTGTCACCTTGCCTTACGCTTCACAGGCGCGCGTTGGGGCTGCGTTGAGGTGATGCTCAATCCGCCCTTGGGACCCGCCAACTGATCAGGTCCCCGCGAACACCTTCTTGTTACGGCGTCACGGGAACTCCACCAAGGCCTCCTCTGCTTGGGTTGAGGTATGTACCTATGGTGAAGGTGGTGTCCGTGGACCCATCCTCGTTGGTAGTATCTGCTTGGTTTCCGCCTTGTTTTGGCGAATAGTTTCTTATTCTTGGGCGTAGCGGCCCCCTTAGGCTCGGGGTGTCGTATTTGGCGGGCCGTGTCGCATGGCCGCCTTGAAAGCTCAAGCTTGGCGCTGCAGTGCATCCCTGTGTTTCTGACACGGTGAAAGCGCTTGCTGCTTCGAGGCATCTTCATGAGGTTGTGCCTTGGGTGAGTCGCTGCCATGAAGCGGGCCAAGGCAGGTGGCGAGGATGGCGTTGTAGGGAGGCTGATGGGGTGATGTCAAAGTCGATCAGCTTTGTGCGGAAGTTGTCGCGGTGCCAAAAGGTCACGGGGGCGAATCAGTCGAGGCGGTGGAACCGGCTACCTGAAAAAACCTCTGAGGCTGGAACGCTCTGGTGGCACATGGAGGAGGCTGAAGGCCTCTGAGAGAAACACACTAAAGGCGGCCCGGCGTCGATGAGAGTCTGGTGACAGCCACTTAGCGCAGATGGTGGGGTGCACAACATCGGGGCGCTTTTGAACGGCGAGGTTGGCGGGGTGATCGTCCGAGTTGAAAAGCGAGTCGGCCTCGGCGCCACCAGCCAGCGAGGCTCCACTGGCGCTGGAGGCGGTGGCGATCTGGCGGGTGAAAACGGCGTGGCGGCTCGAAGGTGGCGCCCGATTAGCGCCAGGAAGAGTCGCGATGGCCGGGCGCCCGGCTCGGCGCGATGGGCGAAAGTGAAGTCGCGCGCTCCCCAACGAGCTGCTGCTCGTTCCCCCCGGGCCGCTTAGGCGTTAGCGGCGGCGGCGAGAATGGCGGGGCTGTCGCCGGCGAAGGCCGTCCGGGCGACTTCGGCGGCGAGCAACCCGGCCTTCAGCAGCGAGCTCGGCGGCGTCAGCCATGGACCTGACGGAAGATCACCGCGACCAGCGAAGAAAGATTCGGCGCACCCCTACAGCGCGCCAAATGCCGATTCGGGTTCAGCGGACCCTTGAGTTCGAACTACAGGGTGCGGCGGAGATCTTTCCTGTCGTGGTTTTGTCACGACAGTTGTCCTCATGAAAGGACTTAGTCGTGGAGCCATCGCTATGGGTTAACTAGAAAGGGGTTAAAGCCGACGCGAAGACACAAGAGTTATACTAGTTGGCCCCGATGAAGGTAAAGCCTACGTCTGGTTTGTGATGGGATTGATGTGGTCTCGATGACTAGGGAGCAAATAAGCTTAGTTAACCCATAGCGATGGCTCCGACTAAGTCCTTTCATGCGGACAAAGCGTGACAAAACCATGACGATTAAGCATACCGTGGGGCTATCGCCGCGATGGTTTGATGATCTTGGAGGGCAAGCTCGAAGGGCGTGAAAGGCTACGCTGTGGGCGGATGACCAAGAGTCGTCGCGGCAAGCTCTACATCGGCGATCGCGGTGGGGCCCAGGCTGGCTCGATTAGTCTGGTGCGGGTCCCCTTTGGTGGCATACCGCGTTTTAATCGGCAAGATCGGTGAGCGAGGGCCTGGCCGGACATTTGCACCGACCTCGTCGAGGCGGCTCAGCGTCGAGACCTGCCGAGCTAAGCGGCCGTAAAGCATGCCTTCGTGGGAGTCATCCACGGAGGAAGTTATGAGGGCGGATCGAGAATCTGGTGGCGAAACCGTTGTCTACTCGATGGCGAGTCGTCGGCCGGGCGAGTCTCTATATCAGCTACAAGATGGCGGATTGGGGCTGTTCGGCGGTGGCGATATTCGGACCCTCGATCTGCCCAGCGGGTTGGAATATTCATGGCGGTACACAAGCAATACTTCACTCTTGACCGCTGCGACAATGGTTGCGGTTCAGCAGCGATGGCGGCGGGGGGAAGGAGGCCTGTCGCCCGCCCGGCTCAAGTTTTATCAGAACTATTCGATCGTTGGTTGTGCTCATGGCGAGAGGTTAACCGGCGGACCAGGGCGTTCATAACACGGAGATTGCGAAGGTGAAGAACAAATCACTCGGGCTAAGCGGATCTGGCATTGCGGGCGCGGGATGGCGGCGAGCGGGCGCTTTGGATCTGCGAGCTTATAGGCTCATCTTTGGATCGAGCGCGTCGCGCGGTTTAACTGAACAACCCGTCGGTCAAGCTCCTTGGTGAAGCGGTTGGCTATTCTGATCCGGAGGCTCAATTGGTGGCAGCTACGCACGTCATTCGGATTGGGCGCTTCCTTATCTGGCGTACATGAACGGGCGAGTTACGGAAGATGAGGCGTTGGCCCG
>JAHIAM010001725.1:0-31021 GCA_021605205.1 Aegilops longissima
GAGGCTAATCCTCGGCCTCCCTCGTGGGCGGGTCCCGCCAGCGATCCTCGCGAGGTTGGTCGCGCCACCCTTGGCGAGGCGCGGTCTTCCAGCGTCTGCGTTCCTTCCTCCTCCTCGGCCGTAGCCTCGGTCGCTGCGGTCGGGGCGTCGGCGGTCCTCCTTCTCGCACGGCTCGGAGCTCTTGACATTCGTTGGTGTTGTGGGTGTGGAGGTCATGGTACCTGTGATACCGGCTGCCCTTGGAAGACTCGGGCTGATCTGCCCGCTTGGTGTCGGTTACGCATGACACGGCAGCCCCTTGCGCTTCACATCCTTGGCCTTGGGTTTCTTCTCTTACGGGTCTGCGGCGGCAGCTTCGAGGAGGGAGGCGCCCTTCCTCGACCTGGCGCGCTTGGTCGCCAAGTTGAATAGCTCAAGGAAGTGCACAAGTCTTCATGCATCGCCGGCACCTCTTCGTCTTGACGTCGCGCACACCGTTGGAGAAAGGCGGAGATGATGGCCTCCTCGGTCACCTTAGGAATCTTGAGGCGTGCGTTGTTGAAGCGTTGGATGTATTTGCTGGGGTCTCCACAGGTTGCTGCTTGATCACGGCGCATGTCGCTCATGGCGGGTGGCAGTCACGAAGTACCTTGGAAGTTGGCAATGAAGCGGGTGCGCATCTCGTCGAGGAGATCGTGCACAGAGCGAGTTCGAGGAGCCAGGTGCGGGCCCCGTCCTTGAGCGCCATGGGAAACCAGTTTGCCATGACCTTCTCGTCTCCGTTGGCGGCTTCGATGCCCAACTCGTAGAGCTGGAGGAACTCTGCGGGGTCGGCCGTACCGTCGTGGCGAGGAGGCAGGCAGCGAACTTCTTTGGAGCCATGACGGCTGCGCAGCTTCGGTGGTGAAAACACGGCAGCTGCTGCTTGACCGCAGGAGGCCTTGGGTGACGAAGAGCTTGGTCTTGCGGGTCCCCATGCGCTGCAGGCTGGGAAGCAGCGGGTCTTGAAGTCTTGGAGCAGGGCGTGGTCGCGGCAATTTGGGCGGGGAGCACTCGGGCAGCTTCTTGCGGGCGAGGACTTCTGGCAGCTCTGCTCTTGCCCATGTTGGCGCCCGGACGGGCAGGTTCCGCGAGGGACCCTGCGCCTTAGGGCCAGGCGCCTTCTTGAGGAGGCGGCGAGGCACCCGGAGCTTCGTCGCCCAGCGAGGCGGGTGAGTCTGGCCAGGGGCCAGACGGCGCGAGGCCCCTGCAGCGCAGACGAGCTTCGGCGGCAGCAGTCGAGCCATTCTTCGTGAAGCGTTGTCGGTGGGCGGTAGCGCAGGAGATCGTTTGCGCGATAAGCGCATCCGAGCCTCCATGGCGCGGAATCGCGAGAGACGAAGAACCAGCAGGCGAGTGAGGGTAGCGATGCGGCCGTCTTGCCTCACGGAGGATCTTTGGGGCGATGCTTGCTTTCGTTCCCGTCGGGCAGTGGCGGCGTTGGCGACAGCGGCGAGAGCAGCGAAGCGCCCGCCGGCAGGAGCCGTCTGAGCAAGCAGCAGAAGCGAGCGGCTCGGCGCTTAGCGGGCCGATGAGCATCGAGACATGGATCACGGTGGTCGACGGAGAACAGAGCGGCGGAAGGCGAATTCGGCGCACCTACTGGCCGCGCCAAATGTCGGTTCGGGTTCGGCAGACCCTTGAGGTTCGAACTCTTTGGGGTGCGTGCGGAGATCTCGCCCTCTACCTACTGCACCCGCCGCCTCGCTAGGATCTAAACTACTGAAAGGAACAACACAAGAGACACAAGGTTTATACTAGTTCGGGCCACCATTGTGGTGTAATACCCTACTCTAGTTTGTGGTGTGGTGGATTGCCTCTTGGTGCGATGGTGATGAACAATACAAGGAAGAACAGCCTAGCGAGTGCATGTTCTTGGCAGGCGATGAACTGCTTGGAGGAGTTCAGCGCCTCTCTCTCTCTCTCTTTCTAGATTACTTGACCTCTAGCTCATTGGATTCGGATCAGCTCATTGAATCAAGCCCCTTGCCTCTACCTGCAGGAGGCTAATCCTATTATAGGCAGAGGCCCTGGGCCTCTTCCCAAATATTGATGGCGAGAAAGGCGCCAACAATTGGCCATTTGAAGGGAACATCTGGTACACTTATCTGACTAAAGTTGGTCCTACTTTGTCAAAGGCTCTGAGTGGTGATGCGGCTTGGGCTCCTAATGACTTCCTTCTGCCGTTGGGCTGGTCTTGGTCTTATTGCACGAAATGGATGCCTTTGCTTGATGCTCTCGCTGCGCTTGCTCCCTTTGCACCAAGAGGAAAGGAGGACCTTGCTTGGGCTGGCGCCCTTGGCGCCCTTGTTAAATCATGTCTTGTGTCATGGGCACCTCGTGAGGTACCCGCCTTGATCTCTCGCCTCCTCATGAGCCAGCTGATGAGGCCATGCACGAGGAAGCTCCACAGTAAATCCGCCCTGCAATCTCAGCCCCTCGCGAGGTCTTGAGCTGTGTTGATGAAGATGGGCCGTGATGGGCCTCCCTTTGAAACCCACGCCCGGGCATGCGCGAGCAAGTACAGGGACCCCGTTCCCGAGAATGCCGACAGTGGAAAGATGGATGAACTTATGAAGTTATTTACTAAGAGTGTTTCTTATGATCCTAATGATATGCCTTTGTCTACCTTGATTGAGAATAATAATGAATCTATGGATGTGAATTTTGTTGGTAGGAATAATTTTGGTAACAATGCATTATAGAGAATTTTAATCCTAGGCCTTATCCTAGTAATCCTTCTAATAATTATGGAAATTCCTACAACAACTCTTATGGAAATTTTAATAAGATGCCCTCTGAATTTGAGAGTAGTGTTAAAGATTTTATGAATTCACAAAAGAATTTTAATGCTTTGCTTGAAGAGAAATTGCTTAAAGTTGATGATTTGGCTAGGAGCGTTGATAGAATTTCTCTTGAGGTTGATTCTTTAAAGCTTAGATCTATTCCTCCTAAGCATGATATCAATGAGTCTCTCAAAGCTAAGAGAATTTCCATTTATGAGTGCAAAGAAAGAACCGCTAGGATGCGTGCTTCCAAAGATGCCTTTATTAAAGCGTGTTCTTCTAATTCCTATAAAAAGCAAGATGAAGATCTAAAAGTTATTGATGTGTCCCCTATTAAATCTTAGTTTTGCAATATGAATCTTGATGAAACTGAATATGATCTTCCTTTACCTAGAAGGCATTCTAAGAATTCGGAGTTTTTAGATCTTAATGATGAAATTGATAAAAGTGGGATTGAAAGAAATAGAAATCTAGATGTTGCTAAACCCACTATATTGGATCTCAAGGAATTTAATTATGAAAATTTCTCTTTAATTGATTGTATTTCCTTGTTGCAATCCGTGCTAAATTCTCCTCATGCTTATAGTCAAAATAAGGCTTTTACCGAACACATTGTTGATGCCTTGATGCAATCTTATGAAGAAAAGCTTGATTTGAAAATTTCTATCCTAGGAAACTCCATGATGAGTGGGAACCTACTATAAAAATTAAAATTAAAATTATGAGTTTCATGCTTTGTGTGATTTGGGTGCTAGTGTCTCTACTATTCCCAAAACTTTGTGTGATTTGCTAGATTTCCGTAATTTTGATGATTGCTCTCTAAACTTGCATCTTGCAGTTCCACTATTAAAAAGCCTATGGGAAGAATTAATGATTTTCTTATTGTTTCTAATAGGAATTATGTGCCGTAGATTTTATCATTCTTGATATAGATTGCAATCCTTCATGTCCTATTATTCTTGGTAGACCTTTCTTTAGAGCGATTGGTGCAATTATTGATATGAAGGAAGGAAATATTAGATTCAATTCCCTTTAAAGAAGGGCATGTAACACTTTCCTAGGAAGAAAATAAAATTACCATATGAATCTATCATGAGAGCCACTTATGGATTGCCTACCAAAGATGGCAATACCTAGATCTATCCTTGCTTTTATGCCTAGCTAGGCGTTAAGCGATAGCGCTTGTTGGGAGCAACCCAATTTTATTTTAGTTTTTGTTTTGCTTCTATTTAGGAATAAATAATCCATCTAGCCTCTTTTTAGATGTGGTTTTATCTTTTAATTAGTGTTTGTGCCAAGTTGAACCTATTGGATCTTCTTGGATGATAGTTATTTGATCTTGCTGTAATTTCCAGAATCTTTGTGCTCAGTGCCCGAATTGTTAAAAATCACCAGAACGTGATAAAATACTGATTCAATTGCTGCTGATCAATAAACAAATTTTCCTGGTCGTCTAATTTTGGTAGAATTTTTGGGTTCCATAAGTTTGCGTTAGTTACAGATTACTACAGACTGTTCTGTTTTTGACAGATTCTGTTTTTGCGTGTGTTGTTTGCTTATTTTGATGAATCTATGGTTAGTAAAATAGTTTATAATCCATAGAAGTTGGAATACATTAGGTTTAACACCAATATAAATAAATAATGAGTTCATTACAGTACCTTAAAGTAGTCTTCTGTTTTCTTTCTCTAGCAGACTCACGAGATTTCTATTGAGTTTTGTGTTGTGAAGTTTTCAAGTTTTGGGTGAATTCTTTTGATGGATTATGAAACAAGGAGTGGCAAGAGCCTAACATTGGGGATGCCCATGGCACCCCAATATAATCAAGGACACCAAAAAGTCAAAGCTTGGGGATGCCCCGGAAGGCATCCCTCTTTAAATCTACTTCCATGGATAATTTACTTGGAGCTATATTTTTATTCACCGACATGATATATGTTTTGCTTGGAGCGTCTTGTATTATTTGATTCTTGGCTTGTTAGTTTACCACAACCATCCTTGCTGTACACACCTTTTGAAAGAGCCATACATGAATTGAAATTTGATAGAATACTCTATGTGCTTCACTTATATCTTTTGAGCTTGATAATTTGCTCATAGTGCTTCACTTATATCTTTTGAGCTTGATAATTTTTGCTCTAGTGCTTCACTTAGATATTTTGAAACGCGGTGGTGGATTTGTTTTAAAGAAACTTGATCTCTCATGCTTCGCCTAGATTATTTTGAGAGTCGTTAATAGCATGGTAATTTGCTTAATGTTAACATACTTGGTATTCAAGATATGTGAAACTTTCTTTTGAGTCGTTGAATACTAAGATAAGTTTGATGCTTGATAATTTTTTGAGATATGGAGGTGATAATATCAAAGTCATGCTAGTTGAGTAGTTGTGAATTTGAGAAATGCTTGTGTTGAAGTTAGCAAATCCGTAGCATGCATTATGGTTAAAGTTATGTAACAAATTTGAAACATGAAGTGTACACGGCTTGTGCATCCTTATGAGTGGAGGTCGGGGACGACGATGGTCTTTTCTACCAATCTATCCCCCTAGGAGCTTCTTGCGTAGTACTTGATTTTGATGACTTCTAAATTTTTACAACAAGTATATGAGTTCTTTTGACTAATGTTGAGTCCATGGATTATACACACTTTTACCTTTCCGCCATTGCTAGCCTCTTGATGCCGTGCATTGCCCTTTCTCACATTGAGAGTTGGTGCAAACTTGCGGTGCATCCAAATCCCGTGATATGATCGCTCTATCACATAAACCTCCTATATCTTCCTCAAAACAGCCACCATACCTACCTATTATGGCATTTCCATAGCCATTCGAGATATATTGCCATGCAACTTTCCACAGTTCCGTTCATCATCATCATGACATACCTTACTTTTGTCATATTGCCATTGCATGATCATGTAGTTGACATCGTATTTGTGGCAAAGCGACCATGCATTATTTTCATACATGTCACTCTTGATTCATTGCACCATCCCGGTACACCGCCGGAGGCATTCATATAGAGTCATACCTTGTTCTAGTTTGAGTTGTAATCTTTATGTTGTAATCAATAGAAGTGTGATGATCATCATTATTAGAGCATTGCCCAAAAAAAGAAAAGGCCAAAAAAGAGGCCCAAAAGAAAAAAAAAAATAAAGGGCAATGCTACTATCTCTTTTCCACACTTGTGCTTCAAAGTAGCACCATGTTCTTCATGTAGTAAGTCTCATATTACGTGCTTCAAAGTAGCACCTTGTTCTTCATGTAGTGAGTCTCATATATTGTGCTTCAAAGTAGCACCATGTTTTACATATAGTGAGTCTCATAAGTTGTCTTTTTTCATACTATTGTGAATTTTTTATTATAGAACTTGGCTTGTATATTCCTACGATGGGCTTCCTCAAATGCCCTAGGTCTTCATGAGCAAGCAAGTTGGATGCACACCCACTAGTTTTCTTTTGTTGAGCATTCATAGCTCTAGTGCATCCGTTGCATGGCAATCCCTACTCCTCATGTTGACATCAATTGATGGGCATCTCCATAGCCCGTTGATTATCCTCGTCAATGTGAGACTTTCTCCTTTTGTCTTCTCCACACAATCCCCATCATCATATTCTATTCCACCCATAGTGCTATATCCATGGCTCACGCTCATGTATTGCGTGAAGGTTGAAAAAGTTTGAGATTATTTAAGTATGAAACAATTTCTTGGCTTGTCATCGGGGTATAGAAGTTGGGAACATCTTTGTGTGTGAAAATGAAGCATAGCCTAACTATATGATTTTGTAGGGATGAACTTTCTTTGGCCATGTTATTTTGAGATGACATAATTATTTTGATTAGTATGCTTGAAGTATTATTATTTTATGTCAATATGAACTTTTGTCTTGAATCTTTTGGATCTGAATATTCATATCACAATTAAGAAGATTTACATTGAAATTATGCAAAGTATCCTCCGCATCAAAAATTCTCTTTTTATCATTTACCTACTCGAGGGCGGCGGGAATTAAGCTTGGGATGCGATCGTCTCCAACGTATCTATAATTTTGATTGCTCCATGCTACTTTATCTATTGTTTTGGACTATAATGGGCTTTATTTTCCACTTTTATATTACTTTTGGGACTAACCTATTAACAGGAGGCCCAGCCCGAAATTGCTGTTTTTTGCCTATTTCAATATTTGAAGAAATGGAATATCAAGCGAGTCCAAGCGGAATGAAACCTTGAGGCGTGATCTTCTCACGAGCGTGATCCAGGAGACTTGGACCCTACTCCAAGAAGTGCAGGCGGTCACGAGGTGGAGGCGCGCCCCTGCCTCGTGGGCCCCTGGCGCTCCACAGCGTACTCCTTCCTCCTATGTATACCTCATTACCCCCAACAGATCGAGAGCAGGCCAAAACCTGATTCCACCGCCCGTGCCTTCCTGTATCCACGAGATCCCATCTTGGGGCCTGTTAGGAGCTCCGCGGAGAGGGCATCCACCACGGAGGCTTCTCCATCAACACCATAGCCCCTCCGATGAAGTGTGAGTAGTTTACTTCAGGCCTTGGGTCCATAGCTAGTAGCTAGATGGCTTCTTCTCTCTTTTGGATCTCAATACAATGTTCTCCCCCTCTCGTGGAGATCTATTCGATGTAATCTTCTTTTTTGCGGTGTGTTTGTTGAGACCGATGAATTGTGGGTTTATGATCCAGCTTATCTATGGAAAATATTTGATTCTTCTCTGAATTATTTTATGTATGATTGAGTTATCTTTGCAAGTCTCTTGAATTATCCGTTTGGTTTGGCCAACTAGATTGGTAGTTCTTGCAATGGGAGAAGTGCTTAGCTTTGGGTTCAATCTTGCGGTGTCCTTACCCGATGTGAGAAGGGGTTGCAAGGCACGTATTGTATTGTTGCCATCGAGGATAACAAGATGGGGTATTTATCATATTGCTTGAATTTATTCCTCTACATCATGTCATCTTGCTTAAAGGCGTTACTCTGTTTTTAACTTAATACTCTAGATGCATCTTTGGATAGCGGTCGATGAGTGGAGTAATAATAGTAGGCATAAAATCGTTTGGTCTACTTGTCTCGGACGTGATGCCTATATACATGATCATTGCCTAGATATACTCATAACTATGCTCAATTCATCAATTGCTCAACAGTAATTTGTTCACCCAAGTGGAATATCTATGATCTTGAGAGAAGCCACTAGTGAAACCTATGGCCCCGGGTCTATTCTCATCATATCAATCTCCATCACTATATTTACTTGCTTTGCTTTAACTTTTCACTTTGCATCTTTATTATACCAAAATACCAAAAATATTATCTCTATCAGATCTCACTCTAAGTAAGTATTTGTGAAGGGATTGGCGACCCCTAATCGCGTTGGTTGCGAGTAGCTATCGTTTTGTGCGGTCGAGGGACTTGGCGTGGCCTCCTACTAGATTGATACCTTGGTTCTCAAAACTGGGGAAATACTTACGCTCTTGTGTTGCATCGTCCTCTCCTCTTGAGGAAAACCAGCGCAAGCTCAAGGCGTAGCAAGAAGGATTTGCGGCTGCTTTCGGTTAGTAGCGGCCTCTAGCAAGGCGTGCCGACCACCAAGTGAACAATGAAGCTGGTTAAGCGAACACACTTTTGTTCCCTTTGCCCCGCGATATATGTGGTCGGGCTCAAAGCGAGTTGTCATCCTTGTGCTAGTCCGACCTCTTTCTCGTTCCACAAACGGATTATCTCATAATCCTTGTCGCATAGCCATGCTTATCTGGTCGGATTACACAAGGGTCCCGAGTATATCTCTCTGATCGGAGGGCAAATCCTCTTGCTCGACCATGTCTGCAGCATGGAGTGCAGACAATCCTGAAACCTACCTTTGTAACTACCCAGTCCACGGAGTAGTGTTTGAGTCGGCCCAAAGTAGTTCTGTCACCATCCAGTACATCGCCACTCGGGTTTTAGGACATAGAACATATGTTGTACTAGAGACTCACAGCTGACATATCGCTGCGTCTCATAGTTGGGTCTGTCCGACTCGGACCTTATCTCAACTCGGATTCTACTACATCGAATCCGACCATATTCTTTATCACAGCCTGTTTTTGGCCCTTTCTTTTCTTTGGATTTTCGAGATTTTTGCTTGAGTTTTCTTTTCCGTAGCTCGTGGTGCAGGAAGCTGAAGAAGATGACCTCTTCTTTCTTTCCGAGTGGCTTGGCATACTCAAACCTTTCCCAAGACCTTGCCATTTCATCCTAGCCAAACCCCAATATTCTTTTCCTTGGGAATATTCCTTTTATATTAAAGGAATAACCCAATTTGCCCTAGGTTGTGAGGCGACCTATATTTCTATCACTCCCAAAATTCCAAAATAATTCTCATAATTTTTTTTGTTATATCTTTCTCAAATATGGTAAAATATTTCATTTGCCATGTTCCTCATCATGCTCAATTAATTATTTTCCTATTCTGTCCCGAATGGCAGATTGTGAATCAAGTGCCATTTATCTTTGCCAATTGACCCCAAACTCTTTGGAAACCTTTCTGTCCATATAATTGCCCCATGCCAAAATTCAACTTAATTTGCCTAGTAAATATTCACGAGCAATTTTTCAAAGTTCACACTGAGGGAAATGATTGCGAAGGACGTACAAACTAGGCATATCCAAATGAGTTGAATTTTTGCAAGACCCTTCAATTGACCAAATCATGACTCTCCACAAAATTTGAGCTCATGTAACTCAACTAGATGAGCCCAGCTCCAAATCTTAGTTTCTGGTCAGATTTTCAGCTTGTGAAGCAACTATATTTTATATTGCTTCATTTAAGCTGACAATTTTCCATGGCATTCTCTATCCTTATAAACACTCTCCACCAAAATTTGGCTCAATCCATTACACCATTTGCCTGTGCAATTTTTCCAAGTTTCTTTCGAGAGCAAAGCTATATGAAGCAAGTGCTAGTTTGGTTCATCCAAATGGCCTGAAACTTTTTGATAATCTTCATATCTTCAAATCATTGGGTCATGACCAATTTCAGCTCAACTTGCCTCTCCAAATGAGTGCATCATCCAAATCTCTAATTCTGGCCATTATGGTAGTTTCTACAGCAACCCTCATCTAAACCCCTCTTCTTAGTCTGATTTTTGGTGATCAACATCACCTTAGTGTGTGATCATCACCGGACAAATTATTTACTGTGTTACCAAGCTGGTGTCCCCACTACACAACACAAACACTTGGCAGCTGGTTTGCTTTGGGGCCATCTGCAAATCTCTTCTTTGCCCCTGGACTCAATTATTTCTTCAGTTGGAGTAAGGGTACTAAGGTCCATCTACTAGACATGGTCGGCCCGGCCAGAACGCGCCGTTTGCACCGCTACCATGGTGTCACGCTAGCGTCATGGCAAACTCGTGCTCTAGCTTGTTCCGGCCACTATTCCCGTCATCTCCCTCCTCGTCTCAACCTCAAACATTGTCCAGGAGCTCGCCCGTGCTCGACTGCATCGCCTTGCATCATTGCTTCATCGTTGTTCGCCATCAATGCGCCGCTAGAGCCGCGCCCGTGCCGCGTCCAGCCTCTGCCCGCCATTAAAGGTTGGTCGGGAGCTCGTCCGTGAGCTCTAGAGCGTTCCTTCGCGGCTATATAAGGCGATCCCGAGTCCTTCCGCACCTCGGCCTCCTCCCTCGCCTCATTTTCCCACCGAGTGCCTGTCTCGCCTCATCTAGCCGGAGTTCGCCATGGCCGCCCCGGTCTCATCTTGATTCCGGCCACCACAGCCCTCCTCTCCTCCTCCCAACCTCACCACGAGCTTCCCCTCGTCCCCGCGCGTCGCCCCACCCCCTTGCCCCTCGCGGGAGCCCCTGCTTCACCGAGTACCTCCACCACCCGAGCTCTCTGTAGCCTCCCCGGTCGCCGCACCTCACCGCCTCTCCACCACTCTCCGATGCCTCCTTTGCCTCTGAATGGGTGCAGTACTCCTCCCTGAAGCTGCCGGTGCCCGCGCCTTGGCTTGAGGTGGCCGGAGCAGTCCGCTCCATCGCCGGCGCCCGCCCCCTGTTCTTCTCTGTTGCCAACCACCACCGTAGCTCCAGGCCTCCCCCACGCCTCTTCTCTCTTGGAGCGGGTGCAGTGTGGCCCCGCGCACCCGCCGGTGTGCTCGTCCGGGCCGGAGCTGGCCGGAGCCGGCCGCCCTAGCGCCGCCCTCTCCCCTGCTCTCCTCCTCTGTTCCGTAAGGAAGAGGAGCGAGAGGAGGAGGAAGATGACGCTTTGCCAGCTGGCCAGGCGGGCCCCCCTCTCCAACGGACCCCACCCGTAAGTGATTCACCACCTTATCCACTCGGATAAGTGGAAACGTTTTCTTGAAATGCGTTTTCGATACATGAAAGCGTGTACCCTTCCTCTTTTATCTAAAACACGTTTTCCCTTCAGGTAAGTGTATACTCTTCTTCTGCGGCTGAAAGCACGTTTCCCTTTCCGGAAAACGTAATCTACACGAAGGCGCTTTCTGTTTCAGCCGCCAGGGACCCGTTGGTGATGAAAGTATTCACAGATTGGTCGCTGATATTCTACACCTCATAACTCCGCCATCGTAACTCCGATTGAGGTGAATCCAAAGCCTACTTCTTCGTCTCGTCGACCCCGTTCTGTTGGTATCATTTTCATTATGGTTTGACATAATGGAAATGACCATTTTGCCCTTGCCCGTAAATAGCCCCCTTCGAGAGAGAACTGTTTCCGGCGAATCTTTTCGCGATTGTTCCGCACTTTTTCCCGGAGCATTCTTCATCCCCAGGCAAGCCACAACCACCATTTGCATGATAGCCATGCATTAGCATTGGTTTTCAACTTGAATCTTTAAAAACTATATGTTTGTTTTGCTACTGCTGTTGTTATTTCAGTTATGCTTATGAATCGGTGACTACAGTCATGCTATGTTTTCTTGCACTCTGTTATCATGTTCTACTTGCTAATATTACTTTCATATTGCCATGCTTGTTAGTAGTACATATTGGGTTGGTCATGTTCTTCGGTCATGACTAACGTCAGTTACCGAGTACCGTTGATATGCATTGTTCCGTTGCTGTTAGTTGGTTAAGTGTTTACTCGGTAATATGATTGATGTGTTATTGCATGGTATTTATTGTTGATGTTAGTGGTCATGTTATACTATGAGTAGTGTTGTACTTGTGGTATTCATGCTCGCCATTATGCCATGCTTAGTTGGATATGATTCATTGTTGATATGGTTGATAGTTATGTTGTACCCTCATGCTCATGTTGATATCCTGCTCATGCATTGTAATTGCATCATGTTATTTTATCAAGGCTCAGCATATTGCATTCAAGTTTAACGGATTAAATTGAACTTGAACAACTGTTGGCTGAGTCATGGTGCCCTATATCGAGTGACTAGTGCAACCACGCTTACCTTTATGGGAAGGTCCTAGCTTGGGTCTATTGTCATGCCTCTGCTTGGTGCCTCCAATGAGGGAAGGTTATGGTAGCGCTACTGATCGGTAGGTGGACATAAGCCTTGTGTGTCCATTGTTGTTGTTATGGTACCTTGTCCTGTTTGGGACCGTTTATGTTTTGCCACTGACGGTGGTCGTTGGTGCCTTTAGTGAGCGCAGGGCCACCCATGACTTAGCCCAAAGGGAGTTGGTCGGAGTGGCGGGAGAGTGTCATGGCAGTAGAATGGTTTTGTCGAACGCCGTTGGTCCACCTGAATGGGAGTGCGAGGTCATGGGTTCCGTGGTGTGGGTATAGTGTGCTAACCTATGCAGTGTGTTTTAAATCTATCGATAGCAGCGCTTGCATGAATAAGAGGCCAGTTAAATGGTTGTCACACTATGTGTCATGATAATAATAATAATGTGTATATAACAACCCGGTTTGATGATGAGATAAGTTTGTTATGTGATCCGTGAATGATCACCGTTTGGTTCTGAGGTAACCAGTTGAGCCAAGTGGTTCCGTTTGTGATCCGTGAATGATCACCGTGGTATCGAGGATACCGAGTTGTTGGATATTCGTGATGTTGTGCGAGATTAGTGGGTAAAGATTAAGCTCCTTGTGGTCATTTAATGATTACTACGGTATTGTTTATACTAAGCTTGATTTGATCTGAGATGATTGTGTGATGTCCGAGGTTGGTAAGTGATGCATGTGATGGTTCTACGAAGTAACCGAAGCGAAATAAGTGGTGCATATAGTGTCATCATGTTGCATGCGACTATAGTCAGATTTATATGTTCATGACATGCTCATATTGTTCTATCAAGTATCATGTTCATGTTGTTCATGCCATGTTATTCTAATGATCTCATGATAATTCCTACTTAACTTGTAATTGCCATCTGTTGTTTGTCTTGAATGTACGGTTATTGTGAGCTTGCAAGTACATTTAATGTACTGACCTGGCGTGTCATGCCAGTTTGTAGGTCATGCCGGATTTGGTTGCTTGTTTGCCATGGATTCCTTGTTTGCGAGTTAGGATAAGCGTTCCAGCCAGAGTCCCTGCTGAGTGGAGCTCATCACCGTCGTCGTTGTTCCGCTGCTAGAGTTATTCCGCTGCATTGTGTTGTTCTGCTGCTTGCATGGAGCAACCATGGCAGGCGTAGTGTCGTCGTGCCGATGTGATCCCCTTGTATCCATATAGCTTGTAATAAAGAGCTGATTTTTTCTATGCTAAGCAGTGCCGTATTCCAGAAGACTTCTCCTCGATCTCTCGGCTGGAATACGGGGCGTTCCAGTTTCTCGAGCCGGGTGCCACATTCTTCCGAGTCTATATTATCCGTTTAGCATCCAACGCTCCATGGCTAATGAGACCAAGCCATCGACCGTGTCATATGCTAGTCTAGTTGTCTGCACGTCCACACAACCCTTTCGACTAGGGACCTTTCGGGACAGTCATCATACAATGCATTGTCCCACAAACAAGTCACGTGCTAGCGATACACATCATTGATAATGTCCAAGGACTATCTTTATTCATAAACACATAGGAAATATCATCATACATGATTGCCTCTAGGGCATATCTCCAACACTCCTCCGATCCCGAAGAGATTGGGGAGTTCTGTTACAAAGAACCCCTCCTCCGAACACGGAGGGGAGTCGACCTTGTAATGGCCGAGTTAACACCTCGGTCACCGAGACAGGAGGCGCGTCCCTCTGGCTGATCTGAGGAAAGGAGTCCGGACCATCCGGACCCCATCAACCATCCGTTCGAGCCCACGAGGCCCTCGATGGCGCAAGTTCCTCCTTCTAGTGGAGAAGGGGCTGGGAATAGCGCCCGCACCGAACACCTCCGGACTGAGGCGATGGCTGGCTGGTCGGACCTTGTTGGAGGAGTTGGTGAAGAACTCCATCATCATTGGCCAGCACCGCACTCTCATGAGTCACGGTCATGCGAGTGTTTGGTCCATCCAATCCAGGTGGGCGAAGTCGTCCAAGGCCTTCTAACAGGCTTTAAGGTAAGTCAAGTAATGCTCTTTTCTTATAAGCGGTTGTTATCTTTAAGTTGGGTAGGCCGTATGCGTAACAGCCCTCGAGACTACGCAAGGTCTTTGAAGAAGCTGCGAGAGGATCAAATCGATAAGCCGATTAATAATGTCGACATGTACCCTCTTTGAGGCATGCATCTTTCGTGGCTGCGGCTGCTAATGCAATGGCCACGGAGGAGATGGATTGGAAGCTCAAGCTTTCCAATAAAAGCTTGACCTTGTCAACAAGCCCGACTTGCGAGGCACAAGGTAAGCCATTTGATGTATTTGGTTGGTGTGGGATAATGACGATCTAGGCTGTGTATTAATCCTTTACCATGATAATCTTACGATTGCGCCGCCCGAGGTCAAGGGCTTGAGAGGCCCTAAAAGCCCGAGGCCGAGGCGGCATAAAAGCAATCGCTAATAAAGGCGGTGGCTGAGCTTGAGAAGGCCAAGTCCGCTGCTGATCAACATGAGGCTCAAGTACCCGAAGTCAAGTGGAGCTCGAGGATGCCGCCAAGAAGCTAGAGGCCCTTGATAAGGAGCAAGAGGAGCAATCCTCCCGGCTTTCCAAAGCGGAGAAGGAGCTCAGGGAGGCAGGACCGATCTCGCGAGTTATGCGGAAGAGCTCCATCAAGTTGGGCAAATAGCAAATGGTAAGAAATATTCTTTGCGAGTGTGTTGGGAGGCAGGTTAGCCACCGCGCGCAGTTACAGCCCTCATGAGCGTCTTCACGAACTTCGAAGAATGTGGCGGCCATGAAAGCACTATGAGACTCTCGAGGAGGACTCCATGCAGCAGCTCTTACGGTCACGGTTTACGGATTCGAGCACCCTCCTCCTTAGTAATCAAATGAAGCGGTGATGGAGATGCATTGGATGTCGAGCTGGCCATGAAGGACCTCTGTGTTAGTCTGTGGCCCTTGAACCCATTCGAGATACCTACGCCCGGCCTTGTGCGAAGCTAAAGGCGCCGCTCGGATTAGCGCCATGAAGGGATCTCGTGCCTTGAGGGGAGAGGCTTGCATTTCACGAAGAACATGGTGCATTGGCGAAGATTAATCCAGTGGACATAGCTCTTGGTCCTCCTCCAAGGGAAATGAGCATCGGCATACGGCGTACTTTGTGAAGGTGATGAATGTGCCTTGCAGTGATAGAGGGCAGTGTTGAAGATGTAATGCTTGAGTGATTGTATTTCAGTTTATATCACTACAAAAAAAAGACACATCCGTGACATTTTGGGCGAGCAGTTTTTTCTATCATACATATGACACTTCTATGGCGATAATTGTGACAAAACCGGTATCATCATAGATGTGGTGGGCTCCTACTTCTATGACAAAAATCATGACAGAAAATGGGCTTTTCGTCTGGGCGGGCCAGAGCGTAGCTGCATGACATTCTTTGGGCCGTCCATGTGAAAAAACTATGGTAGTAGCGAGGAGGAAAATTTGGGAGTTTCGGTTACGTTTGGAGGTCGCGGGCGGCGATCTGCGTTTCTCTCGTACGTCTGTGGCGTGTGTGCGAGCATTGGCTCGCCCAGACGAGCGAGGCTTTGGGCTCTAACGAACCCGGCGATTGCCGCTGCGAGCTATCGTTCTTGAACCGAGCAATCGATCGATGGCTGTGCTTGAACCCGATCGGCGATTCGCCGCTCTGCTGCTAGCGAAGTTGATCGATGCTGCCTGCAGGATGAGCAGTGAGCATTGCGAAGTCGGATGAGCAGTGGCGGTGGCATTTGCCTCTGGATGAACAGGACCCGTGGTGTGGAGGCTGGATGAGCGGTAGGCGGTGGAGGGTGCCGTGGAGGGTGGTTGAACAGGACCCCGTGGTGTAGAGGCTGGATGAGCGATGGCGGTGGAGGGTGCCCGTGGAAGGGTGGTTGAACGGGACCCGTGGTGTGGTGGGCTGGATGAATAGTAGATGGTGGAGGGTGGTTGAGCGATGGCTGGTGGAGTAAGCGGCGGTGGAGGCTGGATGAACAAGAGCCCGTGGAGGTGGAGGAGGTCGGCGGTAGCCCGTGGAGGTGGAGGAGGTCGACGGTAGCCCGTGGAGGTTGGAGGAGGTCGACGGTGGAGATGAGCGGTATCCGTGGAGTCCGTTTTGCGGATCGCCATACACCCTGCCGATGAACATGACCCCGTTTGACCGTGGCGCTCAACACAAGTCCGTTTCGTCCGTTTTGCGATGCATACACCCCTCCCGATCAACATGACCCCGTTTCGGCCGTAGGAGGTCCGTTTAAATCCGTTTTGCGGTATGCCACACCCTCCCGATCAGCGGGACCCCGTTCGACCGTGGGGCGTCCGTTTCCTCTGTTTTGCGATGCGCCACACCCTCCCGATCAACAGGACCCGTTCGAGCGTGGGAGGTCCGTTTCGCCGTTCGCGATGCGATGCAAGCCTCGTTTCCATCGCTGTTCCGTCCAAGCCCTCCCGATGAACACGACCACACATTCCATTCCGACCCAGCGGTTGGATCCCCATGAACCACAGACAGCGGCGCTGTTTCTGTTCGAACCAGCCATGTGCGTATCTTGGCGGTGGCGTTGAGACCCGCCCGTATGTACACATACGTGGCGTATTTTCTTTCTTGCACCACGGCGGCTATGCGTGCAGCGTGCATGCTACGTGTCGCGCCTCTACTACGACACGTGCAGGCCTCTACATCGACCAGTACATATGTACATACACGTTCGCGACCAGAATGACAACGCTACGTACGTTTCAACCAGGTGGGTCCCGACTATCAGGCACTTCCTTGCCTGCGAAGATGTAGCTGGTGGGTCCCAGCAGTCAAGGGGGCGAATCGTTTGTTTTTCTTTGCCCGGACGCACTTCCTTGCGTGCGAAGATGTAGCTGGTGGGTCCCAACAGTCAGGGGGGAAACGTTTTTTTTCACGAAATACGGTGGCCCGTCCGGTGGGTCCCTGCTGTGAGGTGGAGGAATAATTATTTTGCGCGTAATAAGGAGGCACTTCCTTGCGGCCATCGTGGACCCAGCTGTCAGCCTCTCCACGCCAGTACTCTTCGATGGAAGTCGGTCGTTGACCACATTGACTATGCTTGGCGAGAGCACCCGGCGGTGGGCGGCAACAAGGCCTAGGAAGGGGACGGACGGGCCGGGGAAAGGCATAGCGCTTGATGGATGCCACGTGAAGAGAATGCGGTGAGGCTCCGTCGCCGTAGAATAACATGGGGTGTGGGTGAGTAGAGGATGGCTTGGATAGCGGTGGGAGTAGTAGAGGCGGTGAGGCCTCCACGCAACCATGACCCGACACGGGAGGCGAGGAGCACGAGCACGACCGGCGCTGGTTTAGGCGACGATACACACCTTAGGAACAACGGTTTTGTGCTTGCCTTGAGGTGCATCTCGGGTTTTAGTGATACACACCTTGGTGCTTTCAAAATAATGATGTAAAGTACTTGGATACATAGAATCATTACACATAATCTATGATTTTACTCTGGATATCGATCCTTAATTCGGCCACCCGTGCCCACATTAAGGTTAGGGGCTCTGAGCTTTGTGCTCATTATTTACAAATATTAAAGGGGCACATCGATCCCTTATCTGGTGTTGCCACCCGACCGGTGTCTCGAAGGCGCTCTTGCATTGCCTATTCAATGCAGAAAATTCAAAAGGCTCGGTGTTGGCTTGATGAACTATGGGAAGCAGCGTCTTGAACAACAATAAGTACCATCTAGACCTATCGGCATCAAGCTATATATCACGGCGACTTCTCGACCCTCTCTCGGGGGCCGTTAGCGATCACTATATCTCTAATATATTACACTATGTTTTATTCCTATGTATGCTGCCGAGCTAGGAATTGATCACGAGGCGATTCGGCGCGTCGACACGAGTCTCGAGAGACTCTTTGGGAACAATGGTTTTATGCTTGCCTTGGTGCATCTCGGGTTTTAGTGATACACACCTTGAGAGCTCTTGGATATACATCGAGGAGAATAAAGCGCACCAGTTAAAAATATTCACTAAAAATCAGCCAGATGTGGTGGTGCACCACCTTGGAAGCTGTCGGCATAAAGCTCGGGCGCTAGTGGCTAGCTCCATAGCGGGCATTTCGGCATTAAGCTCGGCTAAACTTCGTTCAACTTTTTGGACCAAGATGATCTATGACTTCTTGGATATAGTCCGGCGTTGGAGCTCGGATACATTTGGCGTTGGGCTCGGAAGGTCAGAGCATTAGTGCTTTCGGCTGTAAAAGATACCTCGAATGCAGTCCGGCGTTAGAGCTTCGGGCCTTGAAAACTCTTGCCTCCGGGAACAACTTCAAACCGAGGTGTGGCATAAAAATAACAAGGCATTGATAAAGGCGGAAACTTAGAGGGCTCCTCGGATGCCCGGCGTGTAAAATCTTCGGATGCACTTGGCGATCCTCAAGATCGAAGATGAGAAGATTTGTTGAACCAGTTTTCAAGACCGGCGGCGACGAAGATGAAGAACAGTTCGGAAGAATCGAGGCGTCCCTAACGAAGACGGTTCGGAGACTCTTGACGGTGTCTGGACTAGGGGTACTCACCACGTCATTTCCCGATCTGTTAGATTGGGCGAGGACCCCATGGCCTTATACTCATGGGCCAGTCCGGACAGGTGCCGCATGAGGAAGATTCCACAAGACTTGGTGATCAAGACAAGGACTCCTCCCCACGGCGTGTTCGGCTGGGACTCTTGTTATCCTAGGCCTCTGGTGCATTATGTAAACTAGGGCCAGGCTAGTCGATAGATCGGATATACAACAATCATACCATAGTCTAGCTTCTAGGGTTTAGCCTCTCGATCTCGTGGTAGATCAACTCTTGTAATACTCATATCATCAAGATCAATCAAGCGAAGTAGGGTATTACCTCCATAGAGAGGGCCCAAACCTGGGTAAACATCGTGTCCTTGCCTCCTGTTACCATCCGCCTTAGGCGCTTTGATTCGGGACCCCCTACCGAGATCCGCGGTTTGACACAGAGCAATTTGGAGCAAGAAGACCAGAGGTTGAAGAAGCACTCTGACCGTTGGATGGACATCGTCACGGTCCTTGGAGCTAGAATCATGCATATTGACTAAGTTGACAAAGCCCTCCGTCCCCATCAACTTAGTAGGCCCACAAGTCAGCCTGCCACTATCTGGGTCCCACTAACGAGGAGTATTCATTTTTGTGTGCGTAATAAGGAGGCACTTCCTTGCGTGCGAAGATAGCTGGTGGGTCCGACATGTCGGCGAGGAGCACGTTTTTTCGCGAAATCTGAGAGGCCCTTCCGGTGGGTCCCGGATGTCGGTGGAGGAATAATTATTTTGCGGCGTAATAAGGAGGCACTTCCTTGCTGCGGTCGTGGACCCAGCGCCAGCCTCTCCACGTCTGATCCACCTCCGATGGAAGCCGTTCCTTGACCACGTTCTGCGCCGCGGCGAGAGCACCGAGGTATTTGGGCGGCGAGGCCTAGGAAGGAGCGACGGAGGCAGGAAGACTTCGGCAGTTGTTTCCCGCGGAGAATCTGTTGTCTGAGGTTTCTTGGTTCGTCTGCCCTCGCGGAGAATAACATCGGTGTGGGTGAGTAGAGGATGGCTAGGCTAGTGGGATGCGGTGGGGCGGTGAGGCTGCTTGTGACAACCAACCCGGCAGGGAGGAGGAGTAGTGAGCAGTCCAGCGGTGCTTGTTTGGCCATTTGGAGCGGGAAGAAGCGAGATTGAAGAAAGCGGCGGCCGTTGGATGGATATCATCAGTCCTTTGGAGCTAGAATCGTTCATATTGACTAAGTTGACAAAGCCCTCATTCCCGTCAACTTAGTAGGCCCTAAGTCAGCCTCCCACCATGGTGGGTTCCAGCTAGCGAGGGGAGTATTCATTTTACGTGTGTAATAAGGAGGCACTTCGGTGGGTCAGTGATAGTGGGGCGTTTTTTTCGCAAAATCGGTGGTCGTCCGGTGGGTCCCAGCGATCGAGAGGAAGCGTTTTTTCATGAAATATGGTGGCCCATCCGGTGGGTCACAGCGATCGAGGGAAGCGTTTTTTCCGCGAAATAATGGTGGCCCGTCCGGTGGGTCCCTGTTGTCAGGTGGAGGAATAATTATTTTGCGCGTAATAAGGAGGCACTTCCTTGCGGCTGCCGTGGACCCAGCTGTCGACCTCTCCACGTCTGATACTCTTCCGATGGAAGTCGGTCGTTGACCACATTGACCACGCCGCGCAAGAGCACCAGGCGGTGGGCGATGGCGAGGCCTAGGAAGGGGCGGCGGGCAGGGAAAAGCAGCGGCGATGGATGCCACGTGGAAAGAATCTGAGGTTCACTGGTTCGGCTGCGGTGTGAGGCTGCCGTCGCCATGAGAATAACGAAGTGGGTGAGTGGAGGGATGGCTGGCCAGCGGTGGGAGTAGTATGGGGCGGTGAGGCCTCGGCGGCAGCCTGACCGCCACGGGAGGTAGGAGCATGCGGCACGACCGGCGCTGCTTTGGTGGTGGGGCAAGAAGACCAGAGGTTGAAGAAGCACTATGGCGTTGGATGGACATCGTTGACCACGCGCGCCGAGAGCACCGAGGCGGTGGGCGATGGCGAGGCCTATGAAGGAACGACGAGGTCGGCAAAGACACAGCGATGGCTGCCTGTGATGGAGAATACGAGGTTGGCTGGATTTGCTGCCGTCATTTGGAAAATAACGAGGAGGTGTGGGTGAGTAGAGGATAGACAGGCCAGGGATCACGAGTATGATGGGGCCGTGAGGCCTGCCCATGCAACTTGCCCGACCCACGGGAGGCGAGGCGAAGCGGTTCGATGATCTTTGGTTTGGTAGTGGGGCGGGAAGATCGAGAGGCGAAGAAGCATGATTCTTTGTTAGATTGACATCTAACGATCGTATTGGTAGAGTCGATTGTTGACTAAGTTTCTTTTAAGAAACCTTGTGTAGGCCCACAAGTCAGCCTCCAAATCTGGCGGAGACAACATAAAGCCCATTGCTATTTTTATAATTTGCAGCCCATTTGCTATTTTTTATAATTTGCAGCCCATTTGCTAATTCTTAAGTAATTTATTATAGCCCATCTTACTGCCGGGACCACGGTCAAAAGTTCAACCTTATTTTGCATATTTGGGTGGAGTCAAACTGTTGTAATCGAAATGATAAACATTTTTAGAACTTATTGATTTGCCAAAAAAACCGTTTTGTTTTGTAAGCAAATAAGGCGTGGGACAATTGAGTTGGTTTAAGGAAAACCAATGGTAAAAAATCAGCGATGGGTGGGAAAAACAACAAAAATAAGGATGTAAATATGAAAAGGAATTTTATGTGTTTTCAATATAATGATATGTGTATATGAACTAGTAAAACTATAGGTAGAGATTAGAAAATGGATGTAGGACATGCATTTCAAGAGGAAAATAGAACGAGTTGTGTGTTTGATTCAATAAAAAAATTGCTGCGGATGTTGTAAGACAAAATATAACTAACATTTGGCGGGCGAGGCGATGATACTCTTTGGATCTTTGTGCCCGTTGTAAATCATGGGCTGGGCCTGTTAAAAACAAAACCAACCTGGGCGAGTCTACAGCCAGTTGAAACTTTTCGACCTGAAAAAACAATATCGTGCTCAATAAGCGAGAGAATTCTGCAAGCACAGGTGATAAGCGGGATGCAACACGGATATTGTTTTTTATCGTGATAATAAGTACATGCACTTGTTTGAAAAACTGCAGAACTGGGAATTCAAGCGGCGGTGCTTATGCTACCCATCAAATAAAAATCAGGTGCACGAGAATTCGTTTGAAACAAATGATTCAGCTTTATATCCACGTCGACCCTCGGCATGATGGTTGGAAGCAAATGCAAGTTCATACCAAAGATCGTTAACAACAATACCAACTTGCGGGCGACAGCGTAGTACAACTACCAATACCAAACTAACTTATAATCTTTTTACTCCTGGCCCTAGTGTTAAATGCGGTAGAAAATCTTGCAGAGGACCAGCTCCGCTCCTTCTCTTGCTCTAGGTCCCGAGGTGGTGCTGGTGCATCACCCGATTGGTCCTCTGCTGGTGAAGTTCTTGTTGGTGTGCAGCACGAGAACCTTTGCTGCCCGTCTACGGCCGTTGACCATCACCGGCAAGGTATTGCCGGTCTTGTGCCACATAGTGTGCATGCCGCACTCCGACTGTATCTTGTGGCGCGTCCACGTGCCTTTGAATGCCACTGGAATTGAGCTGGAAGAAATGCTTCCTTAGGCCACTCGGTGTGATACTGCGGTATTGTGGAATACAGGTTTTAGTGTACCTAGTTGGCATTTTCATAACATCTTTGGCATGTTGCAGCCACTTGTTTCACTTTTTATTAAGCTGTGAAATTGTAATTGCTTCACCAGGTCTGCGTCTAAAAGAAAAATAGAGCTATAAAGAAAGGAATATGTTTGTGCAAGTAGGCGGCCGATCGGTGTCTTACGGAAGTTTCTCAGGTTGGGTGTAGCATATGCCGTGCTTTCATGTCGATGGTTGGTATGAACAAATCGATGAGAGACTGAAATCTCGTCTTTATCGGCCTCACTTTGGCCTCAAGGTGCTCGATCAGCTCTGATCCGTGGGATCGAACTTGGCCTTGACCAGCAGCACCGGATAATCCTTCTTCGACTTGCATCGGTAATTCCAGTTATATGGTACTCAATGTATGATCAATCATTGTTTTAAGTGAATGATGAAAGATTTGACAGATAAGTGGTACTCAAATCTGAAGTCGAGAATACCGGATCACGCCGCGAGATTCTTGTGTCACCTCCAGCGCGATGTATTGTCCGTCAATTCAATATGTGGACATGATGAATAATTTGACCGGCGTATACTAATGCTGCTCTTGTACTACTTACTAGTCGTATTTAGTGTCTAATTTATACATAGGTTTAACTAACAAATGCGCACTTGAAGCTATATATATATATATATATATATATATATATATATATATATATATATATATATATATATATATATATATATATATATATATATATATATATATATATATATATATATATATATATATATATATATATCTGCACAACATCTCCATCATCATTATCGGTACATCCTAAGCAGGGGAGTTAGGATGCACTTGATCGAGGAAGGTATCTATCCTTCAAACTAGAGGAGTGCTTCAAACTAACAACAATACATAATATCCAACAAAAGAGGGTGGTGCTACAGCAGCAGAATACATGGCTCGGTCTAGATATCAGCACGAATCAAGTTGTGCATATTTGCTGTTGGCATGAACCACATCGCGCATGTCGGGTTTGCAAAAGCCATCCATCGCATGGAAGCTTGATGCCTTTCACACTTGAAGATTATCGGCAACAAGCTGTGTCGACGAATCTCTGGATATGGTGATTCATGAAACCCATGGTATGATGTGTAAACACAGCCCCCTCGCAAATGGAAGTTGCATAGCACAGTAATCATCGCCGGTGATATGATCGATGATTGGTTGGATGATCGGATAATTGAGCCCTAGGAACAAGGAGTGGTTTCCGGCTGTAAACCCTCCTCGATTGAATCGCTGGCCCATGAGCTGGGATCTTTCTCGAACACGAAGCAGCCATAGCCATCAATGTCACGAGCATACGCATTGTACTGCATGTGGTTTGATGTAATGGTTTGGTCAATTTGAGTGCGTGCGAATGAGCATCAAATGACCACGGTCGGTGAGCGGCGATAAACCAGCACCCATCGGCTGGTATGATTCAGGTCTGGAATCATGAAGGCCAGCGCATTTTCGTCTGCTGCAACAATTCAAATTGGAGACCAAAGGACAAAAATAAACAATCATGTTCAGAGTATGTGTGGAATTAAGATTATTATAATAGTGACACATATCATAGGCAGAGAATTGCAATGCCGTGGTCATAATCATACCCCAAGTTAAAAAATAAGCCAATGGCTTTCATATTCTAGCAACATGTCATGGTTCAAACATCATGTAACAATGAGAGAAAAACAGCTATGACAGCGCCTACTCATATTCTACCATAGCACTTACTACTACTGTTCTCATATCAACTCTAAGCAATAACATGCGTTGTTATAAAAATCTTGTAAGCGAGAGTAACATATAGCAATCATGATGTTATGCTCATAATATGTATTCTAACAATCATTAGATGCCAATTTTTCTCATATCAACTCTAACAATTGGCCGTATGCATCGCTCGATCAGAGTCGAGCAGAGACCCCCTTTTAGAAAAAAACTCTAACAATAACATGTGTGGTCATAAAAATCTAGGAAATGAGAGGAACATATAGCAATGATGTGGTTATAGACATGCTATGCATTCTAAATTTGTAACAAATGAGCGAGCGATCGTATTCATAAGGTAAAGATGAGATGAGATAGAACAATTACGACGATAGATTCCACCGTATAGGCAGCCAATGCGTGCGTCGACCGGCGTAAACGATGCCATCGTGCACTATAGCATCGAGGAAATGTTGCCTCAACAGGATTGATGATGAGCCATAACCATGTATGGCGACGGATTCGAATAGACTAATCCCATGTTGAACAAGGCAATGAGCTTATAATCCATGTAGTCTTACGATGGTGTGGGCACCCGCGATTACAACTTTACGCAAGCGGAGGTCGAGCCAAAAGCAGCGCGTCTCGTGCGTAGTAGGCAGGAGTGTCCGGTGGGCGCGAGGCTCGATGGCGGCGGTATCAACGATGGAAGGTGATCTCTCGCTGGGTGTAGATATCCACGAGGCGCCACGGACTACCGGTGTGGTGGATGAGGGCGATCGAGTTGGCCTTCATGCCCGCCCGATGGTGGCGGCGCATGAAGGACATGTGGACGGGTAGTGGTAGCATGTCGAGGGCACCACGGCAACCTCCGTAGGATCGTCAAGTCGTGTCTGGGCCACTGCGAGATCGGGCATCATCAAGCAGGGTGTCTTGAAAAGAGCCGGCGGTTGCGAGCGAGTAAGCGGTACAAAGACACCAAGCATGCGGCGGGACGGGACGGTCTTGAGTAGGTCCATCGACTACTAGATCTGCTCAAGAGAACATCGGGAGGAATTCCAATTGCGGCTCTGCGTGTCATCGGTTCGCCATTGGGGTTTTGGTGCTGCGAGCAGCGGGGAAGTGGATTGGTGCGGCGGCGAAAAAGCTTCTCCTCGTGTGGCGGCGGTGGCGGGGGATATGGTATCTGTGAGCTACCAAGGAAGATGGCGTGGGGCGAGCGGCGATGGCAGGGTAAATGGTGTGAGGCCGACAATGGGGAAGAGAGGAGGAAGAAGAAAGAGGAGGAAGAAGAGTGGAAGGCGGGGAAGAAAGTGCATTAAATCTCAATTCTACTAGTACTACTACCAGGATATAGGCACCGTCCTTGAAGTGTAAATAGTTACACCGATGACATGTGGGTCTACCACAAGAGGCCCATATGTCAGTTAATGGAGGACAGAGGTGCGTGGCGTATTCTTGAGCGTGCTCTCTTGGCAAACATGATGGCGATCTTGGGTAAGGCTGATTTAGTAACACCAACATGCTAGTTCAGCTTATTAATTCGTGTCCCATCTGCTGACGGCGTGTGTTGTCACTTCACTGCGAAGACTAGTTGAATAGTTCTCTCGACGAGATGGGGAATAATGGATCGCGAGGACTTCCTTTCTCTGGTATCCCTATGCCTCTCGCTCACTTCACTCATTTTGCTCCATACCTAGTCACTTGTTGAAATCTGTAGAAAGACAAATACTCCGTATTTGGGAGCAGAGGAGGCTTTTACTCCGTACTATTTGGGAGCAGAGGAGTATCACCATATGGAGGGAGCAGAGGAAGCTTGAAATATGAACATGTCAATGGGAGGAGTAAGCCCCATGCATGCAACATGCAACACTCACACGTACTCCACATGGGCCTTGCATAACACTCACGCACCCATCGGCACACACCTGACAGCCTAACACACACGCTCACGCTCAAGTGCTCAACCTACTCCCTATGTCCGTGAAAGACTGTACATTTAGAGATTTACACATTGACCAGGGTATAATTAACTCCCAAAAGTAGCAGACTTATGTGTGCATGCGACCATTGAGATAAGAAGATTAAATGAAGGCCGTTGCATGCTGTAATTAAGGATAGATATGTAGCCTATACCTACATCACAAGTTGGTGCATTAGTCAATCAATATCGATTTAGATTAAAGGCTAAATGCATTGGAAGTGTAGATGTACATCATATACTACTACACTCTTTGTTTTATAGCGATGTACACTCTTTGTTGGAAGACCGAGGAGGACACGTGCATGCACTCACATACACGGCCGAGGCGGTTCGGGCACAAGGTTGGACTCGTGTTGCGCTGCGTAAAGTTTTGTTTAACTGATTTCTTTGCTACCTTGGCTGGCGGTGGGACCCGAAACCAGGTGACAATTTAACCAGTCAACAAAGTGCCACGTCGACTATGTGGCGGTCGGTAGGGTGCAATCGGTGCTCTCAAATGAGCTAGTGATCGTATAATCGACACAAAACTATATATAGTGACCGTAAAAAGCGTATTGTTACATCGTTGACCGCGATGTATTTTTCTCGTTTCAAATTAAGCCATATTAATCGGAAAGGGCGCAGTATGGACTACTACTAGTACTAGTACTGCTTTGATGTGTCCGTCAACTTCGCCGAGCGAGGAGAAGCTTGCTTACTCGCCTCTCCCTCGCCCACACGCGTGGTGGTTCGCGGGGGCGAGAGAGGTTTTGACTACAGCGCCCTCTCCTCTCCCTCCCTCGCCCTCGCCCTCGCGGTGGGCGTGCAGCAGTTCAATCGGTGTCAGTTGCGAAGCATATTGTCTGTAGTATCATCATTGTTGGACCTTCGAAGAGGCGAAGAGCCGGTGCAAGGTTCACACAGTCTGAACTGTTGAACCTCCCGAAGAGGCAAAGAGCCAAGCGCAAGGTTTTATAGGAGTTGTCGTCCTAGTAGGAGTGTAATACAACTATAGCGACGATGCTCTTGTATGATGCCGCCCGTCACGTATATCCAAAGCTGTGCCACCTTTTTTCTCAAAGAGCGTGTTGGAGCCGTGCAACAACCACACAAGTTACGCGTACACATAACACATTTACTAGTAATAAATTCTAAAGGACAAATGCGATATGCCACACAAGTTCATCTCCAATTCATGTGATAATTTTGTGCGACTAGTCTACATATATTCACAGTGCTACCGTTCACAATTACCGTACTCCACTTACCGTTATAGATGGGCTACATGTCCTCCTCGAGGTTCCAGTCCAGTGTTCTTCATGGATGGCACGATCCATAGCGGTGAGCAGCAGGAATCATTATCGCAGCTTTCTAGTCCGGTTCCACATGATGGAGACTCATCAAGCTGAGCGGCATAAATCAGGGATATCGTGTCCCGGCATGTCGTTCATCCGCGGTGCGCTGAAGACACAACCATGCTTCATGAGCGGCAGGCCTTCCGTGCGTGCGGAAGGTGGCATCCGCTTCACAATGGGGTAGCTGTCCCGATGAAGCGATTACTCTCCAAGAGTGTTCCTCGGCACCACGTAGCATCACGAGGGTCGAACTTCGGCACCGTTCATCTGGTACATGCGGCATCCCAGATCTGGACACATGGTGGCGTACATAGTCAAGGTCCATGCATAATAATGTTGTGCTCAAATATGGCGGTCGATGTCTTGTGCAGACAAATAGTACTACTCGGTATAGAGG
The DNA here is from genome assembly GCA_021605205.1 of Aegilops longissima. Classification (NCBI taxonomy): domain Eukaryota; kingdom Viridiplantae; phylum Streptophyta; class Magnoliopsida; order Poales; family Poaceae; genus Aegilops; species Aegilops longissima. Next base: position 27,997 of record JAHIAM010001725.1, read on the forward strand.
AAGTAAAATAACGCTTATTATATATAGCCACTCTTGGCTACATGGATGAGATAGTAAGACATGGAAAAACAAAAATGGTGGCAGCTAGTGGGTTCAAGTCTTCAAGGGCCTAGCTAGCTATCGCGTCCTCAAGGTAAAAAGTACTCCTACTAGTACTACTAAGTATACTACTAGTACAACAATGAAAGAGAAAGCGAGAGGGTTAAAAATGGAATACACAGGTAGATGGTGACGGTCCGATCGTGGTAGATTGTGTGACCATGTTGCACATCGGTGGTACCATGGGTAACGACTGCTAAGATAGTTGATCCCAATATGCCAAAGTCAGCTACAAGGTTCGAGTTAGACCGAATCGCGGATGCAAATGCACATCGAGGATCGGTGATCTTATTTTGATCGGGGATGGTGGTCCTGCAAAATAATGGAGTACCGTTAGGGATGCAAATGATGGTTTGTGCATTCCGTTTGTAATCTCCGTGCCGTGGGATGGCAACCAGATGAAACAAGTCCCTGGCTTGTCACCGCGAAGATCACGGCCTAGATGGCGCGCGGCGTCTTGAGCGTGTAGGGTACAAATCTGCCGCCGCCAACATCGCCGACCTCTGCCATTCTGCCTCTTGCATTGATGGCAATCCTTATGTCGAACACAGCGATGAGATAGTAATCGTCGTAGCAGCGTCGCTTTGTTGGTAGGTCGCAATTGCTATCTTCTTCAATCTCATGTAGGCATCATCATACGTATTCAAGCCCAGCCAGTCGGAAGGCCGATCCCAATGGTGGAGAAGGGTCTACGGAGCGGCCGCATTCTTGTGGATGTTGTGCAAAATGATGGTGGTATCCGGCGGAGGTATGCAAGCCAATCTTCGTTGGCACCGACCGAGACCTATATATAAGATGGTGGGCAGCGGAGAAATTACGGGATGGAAATGGAATAACTAAGTACTACATGATCAAACTCCATTCTTGACCTGCTCATCGGACAAAATCCGACTACCTCTCAGCGTCGGCAACTCTAAGCGAGTCAGCGTGCAACCATGGCGGGGAGGCGGTGGACTGTTTGAAGGATTGTCCCATAGAAGAACCTTCTCCTCGAGGGCGCATGGAAGACCAACAAGCATGGCCTTTTCCCAAGCCTGTTTAGCAGCGTCTTGAAAAAGTTGGTGCAGGAAGCACCGAGTCTTCTTGTGGTGAGGGCGTCGGGGGCGTGCGATTTCTCCCGGAGAATCGTTGTCCAAGGTCTCCCAGCCCGGCGAGGAGGAGAACCGCTGGCGAATCCATGGGAGCATGACGAACTGCCTTCTCTTTGGGGAGGCTGGCGAGGAGGAGATAAGGCGTAGTAACCGAGGGCCTCGTCCCTTCAATTGTAGATCGTTCCTCGGCGAAGGGGTGAGGCTATTATTTACTACTAAGTACTAGCATTATGGAGCGTTATGGGATTGCATTATCTGTAAATAATAGCACTAGTAAGAAATTTTGGCACTAGGTAGTATTTTTGGCGTGGATTAAGAAATTTTGGGTATGTTTTGCCATTTTTGTACCGCCAACTAGTGTCAAAAACGTCTTACATTATGTGACGGAGGTATGTACTCGTCTTGTAGCAGTACTAGTACTACTTTTCTCAACTAGTAGTGCGATGTCTTGTACTTCTAGTCTAGTCTACTAGTATAGTGCACCAGTTTTGAACTCTTGAATCTCGGGGCCAAGGAGCTACAGTTGGAAGTGGAGGTACTCTGTTCTCTAGAACCATCGTTGTACTATCAATGCGGGGAAGTACACTGCGTAGTGGCCTAGTGGGTACTCTCGGTGCTCTATTCAGCCGCTCCTCTCATGTAGCTGGCCTACTCAGCCGCTCCTCTCACGCACACACTAGCAGCTTTGTTTATCGGCGTGATTCTACTACTTGAGGCGAGAACATTTGAGTTATTTGATACTGACAAGACTAGGCTTTTCGCTTCCATTTGTGGAGGTGTAATGGATCTCGTCGAACTTTGTTAGTAGTTCCTTCTTTATGAATGAGATGAAGCAAAGCTTTTGCCTCCGTTTAAAAAAACACGTCAAGAGGAATTTCTTTTATAGTGGAGCCGATAATGGAGTGAAGTCCATGCGTGCAGCGCCACAAGCTCTGAGTAGTAGTAGAGCACTTTACATCTGAGCCATATTGCACAGTTCCCAATGCCCGCTAGGTTTTCCGGCTCCTCGGGCTTAATTGGGGCGCTAGTTTAAATATGCTACTAGCTGATGAGGAAGCTGCAAGCGAGGTGCGGCTAGAAGCGAAACCTGTGAGCCACGGGATCTTGGGAAGGAAAACCCGTTCACGTGGCTAGGCTATCCGGTGCACCCAGTTGTGGGGCCGCCGCCCGTTTGACTTCAAAACTCAAACTACCGTGTAAAATATTGTACGCAGCAAAGTGTAGTAGTACTATTTTTTTAAAAAGGCCGCCGTGCGTTGCCGAGGGATCGAACCCACAAAGCGAGGTATACTCCGCGACCACTAGTAGTACTCGTTGGATACAACGCAACCTAGAATCGCCTTTTATAAGCTAGTAATGCGTACATTGTTCCTTACAAAAACCCATAATAATGCAAGAAACCACTAAAATGCCAGAAACTACAACCACTTGCATCGTGGCAGACTTAAGATAAGACTACCTTATCAACCATTGTACATGCTCTTACCAACAAAATCCTCGGTGACCTCCTACCTCCGGCCCGTCCACCTAGTCATCCTCGGCCATGGGGCGCAGCTACCGCCGCCCGGCAGAAGGCGGGTCAAACTGCCGGCGGTGCGGGCCCATGTTGCGGCAGCCGGATGCCAGCTCCGTCCGGCGCTCCGGCCGCTAGCTAGCCAAGATAGCTCCGTCCGGCTGCTTATGCGCAAGGTTTGCTAGCTAGATTAGCACGGCAGTATGACAACGCTTGCTTCGTCGGCGCCGCTCTAAGGCCAACCATCTTGCTCGGTGAAGGCCAGCGGCGGCTTGCTCGCTAGTGCGTCACGCTCGGGTCAGCCTGCCAACCCGTCGCGGAG